>JAIPRL010000555.1:0-129403 GCA_025469235.1 Pemphigus obesinymphae
TGAAAACTATCAAACAAATTCAAACAAATTACAAACTAAAAATGTACACTGTCAGAAACCCAAAATTCGAAAAGGGGGGGGGCCAGCGAAATGTACGTAAAATGCTGCCCGGAAATACAGAGTAAAAATGTGAGTGGTAAAAGTAAGTAACCCTGTATGGGTTTTATATGGCGAGAACGGGTCGGAACGAAAAGTTAAAGTCTGAAAAAATATCGTGTTTTGTTTCAACGTAGGTAGGCACAGGCATTTACTTTTATCACTCTTGAAATTGCAAAAAAAAAAAATAATAATAATAATAACCGAATTAATAAAATATAAGTAGCATAAAAATTATAATATTATAAAGCGTGCGAAAACGATAAATCGCGTGAAATACTGAAATGAAAGGCAGAGGTGCGGGCCGGGTCAGACGTGATGCGGTAAACTGACGGTTAGGCCGGTCCGGTGCTGGACGGGGTTCAGAAAATCGCGGAAAATGTGGTCTTCAGCGCGTCGATAGCAAACGCGTAACAGGCGTCCGAACAGCCTGGACGACCGCCGCTACCGTCCACCGTAGCGGATCGAGGGGAATCGTTGTCGCCGGACGCTCTCGTTATCGTCGTGGCGTACACGTAACACGACGGCGTCGCGCTCACCGTGGTCACGGCGTGTCGGCCGGTGGTCATGTCCATCGCTTCACCGGACACCAATCGCACGGCGTCGTCATCGTCCCGCGAGCCTCGCACAGCCACGGCCCCTTCGAGCACGGCCAGCGTCCCGTTCCAGTCGTTCACGTAATTCGTCACCGTCATACCTGCCGAACACAGTTTAGGTTAATAATGTGACTGTCCGCTGAAATACGACTTTAATACATATAATTATATAATATCATACATGATTCTAATAAAACCGAAATTTAGTCACGGAAAATTTATACTATGTAAATTTCGCCCATTTTTAGTGATCGATAAACAGCAGGTGGGTATATACATAGGCACAAATAGGGAATTTCAATGTGGGGGGGGGGGCTTTGGCTCTACCATTTTTTAATCAAAAATTATAAGTTGGGGCTTTGTTCGGTTGCTCTACGTATATAAAAAAATGTAAACTTTTTTCTACCAACTAATTTATAATAAATTCGTGGGGCAGAGCTTAATTCTCCTCAGGGGGCCTATGAGTATATAATGTAAATTTCAGATATTCTTTACATAATAATATGTACCTAATACAAATGTATAGATTTTTCATTACTTACTCGAGAGATCGCGTTACTACATTTTTCATTTTCATCTATTGGTGTCGTTCAAGTATTACGTATGCATCTGGGAGGGGGGGGGTGCAATGTCATGAAAATTTGCTTTGACAAGGGACATGGGGGGGGGGGGTCCGGCGAGTTACCGAGTTCAACTCGTCGAGTCCCACGATATTTGGGTTGTAACACCTAGATGGTGTTAAACTAGTTCGATTTTAATTTTCAAAACAGTTTTGAGTTTTTTGAGTTTCTTATAATCTCTTCTGTGTTTTTACTAGATGATTTTTTTAAACAATTTTTTGTAAATAAATGACAGCTGATTGTAAAAAAAAGATTTTTATTAATTTTAAGTTATCATAAAAAATTGTGTATTTATTTATTTTTAATTCTATCTAATACACAGTTTACCTTCTCGTTTTTAATTTTACTCAAATATATTGTTTGCCTAAACTTATTTAGAAAACCATAATTTCGGAAATTCGCGAACATGTTTATTACAAAATGTAATACATTTTTTGATTGGCATGTGATTAAACAACAATAATAAATAGTACTGACACAGGACTATTTTTAAATTACTTTTAAAATATATTTATATATTTTTCAATTTTAAGATTTACATTTTCCAAAAATTTCATAAAAATTGCCTATATAGAATCTTTTAAAAAGCGGGTGTATTGCGTCCTCTTAAGTAATGTGTGGCTAAAAATATAAGAGCACAAAGTGAAATTTGGAAGATTTTTAATAGTTAGCCGGTACTTAAAATATCGTCGTTATAATAACAATATTATATTATGTAAAATATAATTTTGTAAATACAATACAGTATTGTGCGAATAATTGTGAACACAGATAATTTTTTCGTCAATATAATGTAATTAAATAAAACTAGTGTAAGTCGCTAAGTGCATATCTACTTATACAAGATTTTCATTTGAATACTGAAAAAGAATAATTTTACTAAATTAATATATACTTTTACAGATTTGTATAAGCAGTTTGAAATCAATAAAAATTATAATTATTAATTTTCTATAATATTATAAATCTTATATTTAAAAAGGTTTTTTTTTAATTCGCCAGGAAAAAACACATCAGATATAATAATAAATTGAACAAGTTTTATATAATTCATTTATTGAAATGCCGAGACCATTTTAGCGATAAGGATCCTTAAGAATATTTCAAGAAAAATGATTATTTAACAATATAAAAATTAGGTCAGTATATGGGGTAGAAGCAATTCGCTCGTCAGGTGGGATTCTGATAGTGGATATGTTGAATTTAAAAACAATATATATAATACGTTAACTTTAGTGTATTATACAAAATTAATAATAGTCGAAAAAAAACTCCAAAAAAATTTGTTAACATTTTTAAATTTTTGTATCGTAGATAATTATGTATAATAGTGAAAAAAAATTTTTTTTTTTTGGAATTACGAAAAAATAACCCATTTTTGGCAGTTTTTCCCTATATGCATTTATCTAAAAAATTAAAAAATTGAACTCTCCCAAGACCATCTTGATAATATTTACTATACTGTCAAATGGGTGTACCTACCGATTAAATCAAGCTTTCTGGTAAGAAGTTGTACATAGAAAAATAAAATATACCTACATAATTGTAAAACCACTATATAGCTGCTTCATCTAGTGCTTGATTTACTCAAAATCTAAAATGTGTAAATATATTTTTTCAAGTAATTTATAAGAGATCTCCTATATGAATTTTAATTTACAAACATTGAATAAAAAAAGTACACCATCGATCTATTTTTCTTTTCAAAAATATCAGTGGCACATATGGTCATAGATTAATTAGCTACTAAGGCCGTTCTGAGCGTTTACGAAGCCTGGAACGAAAAAAATTTAGGGACCTAAAAAGTAAATCAGGAGAGTACCTAAGAGGAAGTTCGTTCAGGGATGTTTATCCTAAAATTTAATAAATTTAAGAAAAAATTAATTTATGTAAAAACATATAGGTACATATCAAATATAAATACATTTTAGAATCTTTATGATTTATACTAACCACGGTCCTGTACTGATTAAAATCGATAAAATCGCAAAACTATTAAAAACAATGCCCTCACTAAATTACAAATAAAAATATAGGAGTTAGTTATACAACGCCTGTAACAATTTAATGACTTGTCGAAAACTGATTTATTTAAATCATCTTAAGTAAAATTTAATTAATATAATTTGTATTATAATTTTTTAATAAAAACAATTTATAAGTATATAATATTAATAATATATTAATACATAGTATAGTATTAATTTTTATAAATTATTTTTATACTTTTAATGTCAGAAAAAATGTTTCTAATATCATCGCATATATATTTTAGATAGATATAAATTATGTATTAATATAATATGATATAAGGATGATTTTTATAAATTCTTAATTTGATTTATTATAACGAATACTACTGAATTAGTATACAGGTATATAGTTAGTAATATTATTAATACTGTAGTAACGTATTGGGAATTTTTATCAAACAATTTATTTTCTTCCATTGATATCCCTATATTTTCAATAACTTCTAGTGGATTTGAAGATCTATACATTTGTCATTAACTTTTCTTTATTAGTTCTAGATATACTTCAAATAGTGGATATCAAAATAATCGATTTTTGTATTTGTTTAGATAATTTATTTAAACTTTAAAGAGATTTGATTGAATAATATTTATTTTTGAAATTATATTCTTCGTTTATAAAATATAGTTCTATCTATGAAGGTGTACTTCAAGTATTTTTTATGCATTTATTACATTAACTTAACATTTTTCTGATAATAATAAATAATAATAATTATTGTTCTTTTCTTTTTAAATTGCGTGATAATATTTCAAGATTTTTATAAATTTGAATAGCATATTTTTGCATATTGCCGTAAAAGCGCTAGGTCCGGCTCACTAGAGCCCTAGTGATGTCCCTGTTAGCCGTGGATCACATATTAATAATAATGTGTGTTGTATTTTATTTTATGTTAAAATATTTCGAACTCGCTATATCGGCGCCAGTATACCCGGAACTAGCTGTATGGTAGGTTATCACATCGACAACTCTAAGTATTATTCGGACTTCTTAATAAAAATAATAATAATAAAACATTTAAAAAATCGCACAGAATCATTTGACAAATTGTTATCGCGATTGTTTCCGTTCCGTTTATTAGTAAGTTGCGATTGAGCAAGCGCATATATCTATAGTAATAATATTAAATATAGTACTTATAATGATTTTAAAACAATAATCGTCATAACATACATATACAGGGTGACCCAGAGAAGATGGACGGTTTTATTTTTAGAATAACGCAGTTGGTAGCACTGCTACAACGAAAACCGCGCCCTCAACGTTTAGTGTACATACGAGAGTTTTGTTTTTGTCCAGTCTCAGTAATCATGGGTCGCTATAACGAGAGGGAGCGTGCGTTTTGCGTGGAACGGTATTTTCGGCATGAATCGATCGTGACAGTGCAAAGAGAGTTTCGAAAAGGATTCAAAGTTATGCGGTCTAAACCTGTACCATCTCGCAATTCAATTTTACGGTGGGTTAAAAATTTTTGAGAGACAGATTCTGCAACGGATAAAAACATCCTGGCAAAAAAAAACGGTTCGTACCCCCCCAAACATTGATCGAGTTCGCGCAGCGATTATCAAGAGTCCCAAACGCTCTGATCGTCGTCATGCTGCTTCTTTGAACATGTCGAGAGAATCTGTTCTCCGTATATTGCTGGAAGACTTGAATTTTTATCCTTATAAAATGGCAATAACTCAGGAATTAAAAAATACCGACCATGCACAACGAAAACTCTCGCAGTATTGAAAAAAGAGTTTGGTGACCGCATATTGTCGCGTCGTACGGATTTCGCTTGGCCACCGCGCTCGCCTGATTTAACTCCTCCACATTTTTTCTTATGGGGATATCTTAAAAGCCGCATTTATACCACACGTCCACGAGATTTAGAAGACCTGAAGACTCGGATTTCTGAAGAAATTTCAAAAATTCAGCCACCCATGCTCGAAAAAGTGTTCGAAAATTTTGTTAAAAGACTGAATGAATGTATTGTTAAAAATAGCAGTCACCTGAACGATACTGTGTTCCATAAATGATTGTAAACTAATCTCTCGTATTCATATTTTAAAATAAAATTTATTTCAAAAATTTTGGTAGAGTAGTTTTCGAGTTATTTAAAAAACAAAACCGTCCACCTTCTCTGGGTCACCCGTTATATTATGAATATGCGTGACGAGTGCGTCATAATATATATTATGTAGCTGACTACGAATCGCCGCTCTTCATTGAACGATTTCGGAAGAAAAAGGTTTGTCGTTTGTTTATCGAGGTGACTCCTTTGAAAAATATAAATAAAATAGAATGGCATCATTTTCGTAGTAATACTATTATTTTGCGCCCACAATAACGATGATTACTCCAGTACCTACTATCAGTGGTTGAATTGGAAAAAAAAATAAGGACAGACTCTGAGCTTAATTCAAAAATCCACCTTCCGGGACATATTAAAGAAAAAGTAAGCCGTGGAGGACTTCGTCCCCCACACCTCCTATCTAAAGTTTCTTAACCAGGGGACATTTTAAAAAACATTTTAGATTATTATAGAATATGAATGAGTAGAAAAATCCAACATATTTTTTTACATCATTGTTAGGTTACATATTTTCAAGATAGCATAGTTTAAGCATTCCTCTATCAAAATAATTTAACACTTTTCCTTTTAAATGAATAATCAAGGAAGTTGTAGTTGTAGACCGAAATGAAGTTTATCGGTGTCGCATTGATTTCGACATCCTTTTAGGCTTTAGCCATTCACGAATAATGAAAATTATTTATTACCTATATGATACCAATATGATTTAATAAGATAAACTATTCAACATTTTATATCATGATTTTTATCTAAAACCAATTATGTGATAAGTACTAAAAACATTCATTTTCGTAATTTCAAGATTTTTCCAAAAATAAATTATAATTTTTAAAAATTTTAAATAAAAATTACAACAAACATTGCGTTCCTTGCGTTCCTTGATAAAGAAATTAAGGGGTATACTGTTCAACATGAAAAAAATGAAGAGTAGCTCCGTCCCCCTGCGTCCCTCCCCAAATCCACCACTGCCTACTGTAGAGCTTTATAGTAAGTATTTTTTTTCTAAACATATACCTAAGTATTTTAAATATTTTCAAGTGTAAAACATAGCTGTGAACGTGAACTGCAGTAACATAATATCATAGGCATCAAACACAGATTTAGGAGTTCGAATTGGTGCACCAGTATTATAATAATATAAAAGGGCCGCAAAATAATTTCATTTATCATACTAGTAGGTAACTACGGACATTCATACGGACACAACGGGGATATAGGGTATTATATACTCATGTTTAAAACCCTAAAATAAAGATATATAGGTTAGGTAGGTGTTATATATATTTATAGTGTATATTTATATTTATATGAATACCTACATACCTACAACATTTTTTTAAATTATTTAATATTTAAAATTTAAATATATTTATATACCTAGATTAAGTATTTTAATTTTGTTGCGTTGATTTGGTATTTTAAATTACATTTAGGTACATTACATTATTATCAAATATGTTTTCTAAGTTCTATTAAAAATAGGTATCATATTTATAAAACAATAGTTTACGATCTCTAACAATTTTTTATAACAAGAATTTTTTACATACGAGTACTAACAATATTATTGTTGGTAGAACGAAAACTGGCCGCTGGAAAATGTGTTAGCAACTATTTTTTTCTGATAAGGAGAGGTTCTCAAACTAATACACGCTTAAGGTGTGAGTCGCACGATCTATGTACAACGTCTGTCCGGATACGCTTTTGTAGTACCTATGTCTTTATTATTTCCTTTTTAGGTTAGTTACTGGATACAAATGGAATATTTTGGCTGTTGTAGTTTTATTTTAGGGAGGGGGGTGGGTTGTGGAACGTTATCACAATTTTGGCAAGTATCGCTAAAAATTATTTTACGTTACCTTGATGAAAATAAACCACCAGGAGCGTTCGTATCAGCGGCCACTTTTCATTCTCCCGACTATAGTGTTCTTAAAAATATTTTTGACTTTTTGAAATTTGATCTATTAGAATTTAAGATACGTAATGTATTTATTATTAAATCACATAAATAAATAAATAAATAAATAATATACTTCTAATACGCCAAGCACATTACGTATTTTAGTATAATACGATCAACTGTAAATGAATCCCGGAATAATAATCTTCGGAATAATAAACCCCAAGGCTTAAGGTAATATAATACAAGTGGCCATCATATAAACATAACCATTAAACATGCGCTAATAAATGAATTTACAAATATAATAATTAATATAATAAATCATAGAACATGAATACAACGATTTTCGTAAAATATTTACAATAAATTATGTTATATAAACGTCACCTGTTTATTATGATAGATGTTATGGCTCACACTTCTTAAAAAATCAGGTACTTATAGTCATTTCTTTGTTTTCAAAGCTTTTACATAAGACGTTCAAATGATCCTACGTTATTTCGTTGTATCCTTTTTTTTGTTTTGAGACTTTTAATTTACTAAGAGCTATATTTTCGATCCATTAGCTCCTACTTCATTTTCATTTTTTTAATCAATTTTCATATTGATGGATACTTATGGTCAACGAGGTTTGGGAAAATCTATTGTTCTATTTGTTATCTTATAAAAATAATTAACAGCGACTGTAACTAGGTCAATTTTGGGTTGCAATTAAAAAAAAACGTAAATTATTGTATAAACGCCCACCAAAAGGGTGTAAAATTTAAATAGCCATTCCCATTTTTTGATACCAGATTCACATGATTACATTTATACAATTAATTTTGATGTTTAGATTATAGTCCTAAACCAAAAATTTATCAAGTTCCAGCCGTTTCAAATATTTAGGGATTATTTGATCGGAGATTATTATTCCAATTAATTTTCATTGATTATTGTTCCGGGGATTATTATTCCGATTACCACTGTAAATTATACTCGTATTTACCCGGGAAATCGGCCAGAAACAACAGATCGTCTTCAGTTCGGTTTTTAGCGTCCAATATCCAAGGTCGCCACCGGTCAAAGTGCCGTAATAGTGGCAATAGCCACGGCACGGGTGACCAAGGCGACCAAGGGGCGTGCAACAAGTCCACGTTCGGATCGACCAGTCGCTGGTGGAACCGGCCGTTGAGCGATCCCCAGACGTCCATCCGGACAGACATATTGTCCCGCCTGTCGGGCATGTTGTTGGCCACGCAACTGGCGAACTGGCGCATCATGTCCCCGTGTAGGGCCCATTTGCTGTTGTCCGTCCAACTCTACGCAAGGGGATGGTTCAGGGGCGTCAATAATCAAGTCGAGCACAAGAATTTCATTTTATATATTATAATAATACTTTAATATTTAGACGACATATTTGTCCTGGCCCCAGGGTGAATTCGCGTTCTATTGTATGTTCCGTGGAGAACTTTGATTTTTACAAAATATGGTATCACTATTCATTAGTGATAACAACGATAAAAATAATAAATTGTACTACGAATTTTAGATAAAAATTAATTTTTAATACCTATCTAAAATTTAATTTCAAAATAAAAAAGTTTGTCAGTACAATTTCTACTACATTTTCTAAATATTGTAATAATGTTTCCGTCCAACTGCAGTGCTAATTTTCATAGTTAATTATTAGAAGTATGTTCAATATTAAGTAAGTATATGGAAAGTCTGATCTTGTATTAAATATAATAACTATCTACATGTAGTTGACTCAACATTTCTAGAGACGATCCGCTAAAAAATAATTGGACTGTCTGTACTGTGTGCAGGTTAATGTAAGATAAGACCATATTTTATGGAGTCTTATTAAAATTAACTAATAGCTTTTGTTCGTATTTGGTGTATCTATACATAAGAAAAGCCTCAGCGAATAAGATATCTTATATTAGATAGTCTATACGATTAGTTGAACAATATAATATGTATTTAATAATTTTCATATTAGGTATTAACACAATTTTGTAGTTTGGGTTGGACTTGTGATTTAAAATATATAGTTTCTATTAAAAATACTTATACCCATATTAATCGCCAATTTTAATATCCTATTGAACTGCCTGTTACAAAAATTAAAACACAAGGACTTATAATGGAATATTAAAATAATATAATATTAGGTAAATTTATAGAAATATTCAAATTGTGCAGTTGGTAGTAGTATTTATGATATTTTTATAACATTATATTATATTTTAGAAATGAGAAGATACATAAAAAATATACCTATTTGTTTTTAAATTAAATATGTTTGGTAGATTAAAATCCTATTCGATTTTGACCAATATTTGTATACATTAAGATTTTCAATATTGTAAGAGAGTATGAAAATATAAGTTGCAATGATGTTCATTTTCATTTTTCTGTGAGCAACTTTTCGACCACAAGAAGTAGAATAAGAGTTTTGAAGTTTATTTGTTTACGATAGAAAATTGGTTCTAATTGGTACTTTGAAGTTTGAATATGATATTTTACGATTTTTCCAGTATTTTCCTTAAGCTTAAAGAAAAACTATCTTCTATACGGTGTATGCAGACTTTTTTTCTGTTTTTCATTTTGGAGTCTCTACCATATTATCTAAAACGTAGGGGTCCATGGAGCTCAGTTATTGTAGAATTTTATTATATATTTAATATAGGTATGCATATTATGTATATTATATTGTACAATGTATATATATTATTACGTGTGGATCTAAGAAGAACTGCTCACGACGCACGTGGTCCACCACCTTGACCTGTATTTTTGCCACGTCAACGTTGTACACCATCATATCCCAAGAGTATCCGTACAATCCGTTTCGAAATCCGTTGTAACCCTATAAATGTACGAAAACGATACTCGATGTAATGACGTCATGAGCTTTTTGATCGCCTTTTGCTCACCTGCGTCACGAAATGCGAGTATGGCAAGAATAATTGCAACGCAGTGTATGCACACACGAATGCGGCTATTGCGTTTTGCTTCATCCACGTCGGCGTTTTATAATGGTCGGACTTTGACTTTAACTTGTCACTTTGGCATATTTCAGTGGCGGACTTCAACACTTTCGACACCATCGCTGGATCGCAGAACACGGGTATCATAGCTGCACAAACGTACGGAAACATACCTGTACACAGATATACCCGTCAGGTGTAAAGTATGTGTAATATTATATTATATATTATATTATTATAAGTGACGCGAAACTAAAAATTTTATGCATCAAGTTCTAATGGTTGAGTTAGAAATTTAGAATATATTAGATATAGGTGGTGATGTAAATTTGAGAAAAATATGTGTATTAAGATATGTATGGTATTTATTTTAATATAATATGCCATATGCGTATATGAAGTTGAGATACCTATAGTGAACATAACGGAGTTTAGACCGTGAAAAATGAGCAACACGACGATGGTGATTGGTCGAGAGAAACGGAAACACAATCCGAATCCTGACAAAAGATCGATAAGGAATCCTCCGATGTGCACTATCCAATGATCTACGAATTCGGCCGAGAAAATGTACCTGTTTGTGGGAAAATGTATATATATATATAATTAAAATATTATAATATAAACTAATATTATTAGTCTATACAAGTAAGTACACACCTGAATGGCGTGAATGCGTAATGGTGACCCAAGGACGTCATCGAGTAACCCCATAGCCAATCGGGTTCGAACTTCTTCAGACCGGCCACGAAGTACATGATGAAAAATTGTATTCTGAACAGTAGATAGTTCCAGCGTGGCACTTGCGAAGAAGACCACGTATCTGACAAGGTCTTTCGCAGTAACCACTTGTCTATGGACCTATATACGTCATGTCCATCAGTAAACAGTAGAAAAAAAAAAAAAAGAAGAAGCGAATAATATTCACTTTATTTACTCACCAGTTGAGATGAGCATCTGTTATGGAGAAAATTATGATTAACAAACCGAATAAATATGAATGATTGTTCCACGAACTCTTGTCCACTATAAAAATGTACCAGTAAGGTAACCCGTACATGGCACAACTAATCCGGTAGTGGAAACCCACGAACATACCGAACACGCCTGTTATCATGATTAATAAGACCAAGTTTTCAGATCATGTGTAATGATAACACGAAATATTATATAGGTAGGTAATTGTAGACTAACCTGCGAACATGGACGCGTATGCTAGACACATCCAATGGCCAGGCAACGGTTTGATGAAGTCAAATAGAGGAAAATAGCACTTCGTAGGTTCCATCCATCGCTTTTCAACCCGGCAGAAACCTCGTTCGTCCATCGTGTCGATTATCATGAGTAGTCCTACATTGGTAGACATATAGTTTATGCGGGTATAATAATAATAATAATAATAATAATAATAATAATAATAATATTATTGAATCAATAGAGTTCCTTCAACAATGACTTTCCCCCCAAAAAACTTTCGTCACGAAATTTCTTTGGTATTAGGTACACTTAAGTATTTGTAATTATTATTGGTCAAATATCAATCACCAGTTGGTTAACAACTTTAAAGTTCAAACACACTCTCAATGAATACTATTCATGACATACTATATTTTATCTCAAATATAAGAAAACTATCAGTTGTTTTATCGGTAATTAACCGAACATGCTAATCTTTTTTCGAAATTAAAGTATAATCAGATCAGTGACAGTATCCCCTCCCCCATTGAATCATATTGTATAATACGTATTGGGTCGTTATAGTTAGGACTTACCCTTTAGGTACTGACCTATATAATTATACTATATTAATTATTTTTTAATATTATTGTAGAAATATAAATAACAATAATAATAATGGCTTTTAAGATTTTAATTTGTATCAAATTATACCTACATTAAATGAATGATATTAAAAATATTTTTCATTCCGAAATGGTTTCTACGCTAAAACAGCTTATACGTCGAAATGATCAAGGCAAAACGTCCGGTTCCGGTAGGTATAGGTCTATTTTTAACAAATTTTAATAAAAACATTTTAAAATAATTTCTAAGTGGTCTGGTATTAAGACAATTTTTTGTTGTAGTGTGATTACTAAAGTCTAAAAATTTAGATTAAAAAAAGTTTAAATATGATGCTAATATGCACAAATAAAACCTAAAAATATTCCCTTAAATATACTTTTAAGAGAGATATACTCTCTTAAAAATAATAAAAATATGCAAAAATAGTTAATGAACCTCAAAATATGCTTTTATATTTATATTTAAGTATACATATTTATATTGTAAAATTCTATATAGGTTATATTGTATATAATGTGATAAAATAAAAATAAAATGTTGTAATGAACATGCCTATGCAACACAGTAGGTACACTGAATAGCATAATATGACGATTGACGAGAAATATGAAACAATAACATTGGTCATTGACGACTATTTTTAAAATGTCTGTTATCTTAAATTTCATTTTATATACTTAATATCAGTTATAAGGTAATGATTAGGTAAGGCCCAAGACTATGTACTGCCAAAATGTCCAATTTAAAGTAATATATAATAACAATATCATAATTTATATTATAATAAGTACAAAGATGCAAGGTATTATAAAATAATGAATAAATCATTATATTAAAATAAACTTGAGCATTTGTTACTGTTATATTATAAATATCAATTCTAAGTATAAATGATAAACGAAAGATAAAATCGATAATATAAATATATTTGTTTTTTGTATTTCGAAGAAGGATAAACGGTTTTTTTTATTTACTTTTAACATAGGTTCTGTTTTATTTTCAAAATTGGTTTTGTTAAAATTACCGGTAATGTCCTAAGACGATTATCGGTATATTTAAAAACCGAAAATATAATGTTATAATGTTAGATTATTATCGTTTACCGATAACCGCTCTTTAGATTTAGAAATAAAACTGGGAATTGGTTTTCGGTTCACAAAAGGGGAATTTTTTTTTACCAGTTTTCAGGAAAACTCGGTTATTGATTTTTAAGCCCTGATTAAATATTTATTCGTTTGGGAATTTTGATAATAAGCATAATATTATAAGGAAACGGTATCATTTTATAGTGTTACAATATCATATAATATACCTAATATGAACTTACCAAACGCTATTCGCAACGCGGCCAGACACTCGCCATCTTCGGGTTTGAACATGTATGCTACCAGCTGGTGCCAAGCGGTCGTGATCCCGTGTGTTACATATTTCCAGAACGATATTTTCCTGACGACTCTGTCCGCGTCTTCGTCCATGGCTCAAATATGTCTAAATGAACGAGTGTTGAAAACGTACTCGCAGGGACACAGCTCAAGATAGAAATTAGATTTCACACGCCATTTCATTCACGAATATTGACGTATGCAGATTCGATATTTGACGATTACGCGACCGGACATTCATTATTGTTTTAATTAAAACCAACACGATCTGACCCCTGCAGCATATTTTATCATGTAGACCGGCGTGCGTTGAACACACATGTCATATTCAGTTTAGACTAGTGTGGCAAGGGAGTTTTAAATGTTATAATTATTATTGTAATTTGCAACGATAAATACCTACATCGCGTAAATCCAATGATATAAATTATAATCAAAGTCCAGAAGCCTTCACCTCATCAAGGTAAAAAAAAAAAAAAAAAAAAAAAATAGAAAAAATATTTCAGAACCTTAAAGACTATATTAGCGATAGAAAAATTTAAATAAACTCTATACGGTTACTATATTACATTATGGAAATGCACATTTTAGAAAACTATATATTTAGAGTAGGTACTACATTATAATAAAATACATTTTTAGGGGAGGTTTTGATTGATTCATTTATGGGTTGGTTTAAAATTTCGTCGACGGTTAGGGAGAGGGGGCAATGTTATGGTTCTACGATTCGGAATTAGCAGTGTTGTGACATCGGTTTCTAGTGGCAGGAATTTGCTGTGAAAACGAGAAATTTAGCACATCACCGGTGAAATGCGGAAACGAAATAATACTATCGACAAATATTTGTGTCGCTAGTTCTCACGTAAATAAGAACTAGCTCAGCAGTTTTAGTTTTCATCGTTGTGCAAGATTTCAAGTCAATTATGCAGTGGTGTTCTCAGGATATTTCAATGGAGAGAGATAAAAAAAAATTATTTTAAAATGAGACATAGGGGTTACGCTTCCCACTCATTACAATAGAATGCACATCGAATCATCATGTATGTATAATTAATAGATACATAAAATTATATATATATGTATGTACATTGTATATACATATATACAAGTATAATTACATTAATACATTTTTTAATGTCACTAATAAATCTACAAAATTATATCAAGTTTTCTTGACTTTTGAGCCAAGACATTAAGATCTATTTTGGGATCAATATGTATTTCTCTATGGATGCCCAACAATGTTAACGATTCTTAAAAATTATGCTATACCAATATTAGGAAAAAGAATAAGTAATTTAGGGTCGTTATTATAATGTCCAGTTAAATTGTATTTAATTGTTAAAAAATTACCTTTTATAACGGAAATATTATAGAAATTACAAAATAACAAATGAAATCGTCATGGTTACCTATATAGTATATATATATATTTAAATTATATAATTATTATACTGAACATAACTCAGAATCGTTTTTTGAATCCAATGAATAATCTTTTCTTTCAAATTTAAAATAATAATGATACATCCTGTATCCGGACGATTTATTAGTTTAATTTAATATTTCTAAACATCAACAAATTAAAAAGTTACATTATAACTATATTTATTAATTTTCTGAATACAAATGGAAAACAAGATGAAAAGAAAAAAACGTTTAAAAAAATGTCTAAATTAGTATACATTTAACATAGCCTATGCGCTATTGATATAATATTGATAATAATATAACTGAATAACATACGTATAATATTATATTATATTGATTATAAATAAGTAATAATAATAATAACTACCTACCTATATGTATTATGCATAATAATAACTATGGAGACTATGGAGATCGAATGTGTACTGTATGAGGTTGTTCAGTAGAAGTGGGTTGATCGCGAACGAACGAATCAAAAAGACCGACTCAGTAAAGTGACATGATCGCGATCGATTTATGTTGAACGGGTTATTTATTCTTTTGATTAATTTGATTCATTTCGATTCGAAATTCTAATCGTTCGCAACTGACCAATCACAAGACGGCGTTCAAAAATTGATTTCTCCCAACTCTATAATCACAAAACATAACAGAAGCGACACGGACCGAAAATAAGGTACCGTACATTATCGTATGTTCGAATTTATAGAGTATTACAACAGAACATACATGATCATTGGAGCGGCTTACGGTTTTACGATTAACGACCCCCCCCCACTACCCGTCCGGCCATCGTAAAAGAGATGACAGTGACTGCGCGTTATCTTTAATTTCAATTCCGCGTTTTTTTGTGTACGTTTGTTCTGATAAGTCGCAAAACATATGATTCTTTTCAGACAAATTACTGGGTGACGTTCACCTAGATCCACGGCTAACTAGATACACGTACCTACGTTCAAGGTCACCAAAACGCGATTTTACGAGAACAAAGGATTTTGACGATCGTGTCGTACCCCTGCTATAATCAACAGTAATACCATGTTTTGAAAATATTTGGTCAATTCGATCTTCGGTAATTTGGTTCTAATCTCACCAGTAACCGGGTGAACGGATTCCAGATCCGGTTCGTAAGTTCAATGAACTTAGTTCATATCATTCACCTAACCGATCTATATAGATATAATTTATTATGTATACACAATATTGAATGTACTTATTACTGTAGTATGTAGTATGTACTCAATCTGTAGTACTACAGTAAACTAAATTAAATGCATGCCATGTATTGCATGGGACGATCTTTTTGATTGTCAACCCCCTTTGACCAAAAATATAAATTTTTCTGATTTATGAATAGTTTTTTTTTTTTAAGATGTGTAGTGTCAATTATTGTTTTACCCCAAAAAAACGAATTTCTACAAATTAAAGTTTAGAAAAAAAATGCTTGTAGCTAGATTTCCATACAGTTTGTAGTGTTAATTAATGTTTTACTTAAAACAATTGTATTAATTCCGGTATGGTTCTAAAATAAATATCTACATCTTTTTAAGTTAAGATAAAAATGATCGCGGATAGGGCTATAATAATTTACAAATGGTGGTTTTTCAGATAATTTGTAGTGAGTATGAATTATTATTTTACGTCAAAAACAATTTCGTATAGGTACCGAATGTTTATTTTTACCTGTGATGTGTTTATTCAAAAGAATGGTAATGGTCTTGCTGGAATTTATGTCGAGACGCCATTTCCTAAACCAGTTGGCCACCTGTAGAGTTATTTAAAGGGTATTGATTTCGGTGGTGGCATCCCACGCTGTGATTGGTTGGTGAATGAGGGCGTGAGATGCGCCGGCCGCTGCGTGCGTGTATTACTGTTTGCTGGCTGATTTTGTGTATCTACCGTACTGTCGAGTAAACATTCTTGTACGTTGTTATATTGTGAATTGCCCCGTTACAAACTAAATATTTTTTTATGTAAAATAGACAAAATAATTATTTTTTATTATTATTTATTTATTTTTCTAAAATTGCAGTATATTTCTATATTGATTTTTGAATGATAAAACTTATATGTGTTCGTTATTTTCATTTTATACTTGTGGGTATTTTATTTTACATTTTAGATTTTTAGTATAGATACATAATGTTATAAATTCTAATAATATGTGAATATAATAAAATAACACATGTATATAACATAATAGATGACCTAGATGGGTAGACAAATAAAAAAAAATTCTGTAATATCATTATTCATTTCTAAAGAAAATAAAATTTAAATGATTAAAGGTGGGAATTAATTAGTTAATTTATTTATTCATTAACTAATTAACTTAACTATACAAATAAATATATATTATAAAAAATAACAACATATAAATAAAATATATTTATTTATATTATAAACAAATAATATATATATATATATAAAAAACAATTGAAAATGTATATTATTATATATTTGTACAGATTATGTTATTATAATACTGTAAAATTTATAGTATTAATTATTTTTAATTTTTATTATATTAATAATTTTATTATTAATTATTATTTATATATTAATTATATATTAAGAGGACGCCACACCGACAATTTTTCAATGACAAACTCGCATTAGCATTTTTCATTTTTATCAACTTACAAACATGTTAGAAATATGAAACAAAAAACAAATTATAGTAAACAACGTTATCTAGCGATTATGTTGCCAATTTTTGATATATGTGTTTTACACGTTAAATATCAATTTTTTTTTTAATACCTCATAAAACGTGTAGAAATGCATGTATCAAAAATCAACTAAATCGGTTATTAGATAATTTTGCTCTTTATAATTTATTTTTATTTCATCTTTCTACAATAATTTCAAGTTAGGTAGTAATAATGAACAACGCGTACACATGTTTTTTTTAAACGAATATTGTGATTACATGACAATTAAAAATGGTATTGTCACAATACTATTTTTAAATTACTTTAAGAAGTTTTTAATTTTAATTTTTTAAACTGTGGGGTTGTCAATTTTTTTTAAATTTCTTAAAAAATAGCTATACAAAACCCCTTAAAAATCGGGTGTAAGGCGTCCTCTTAATAATATACACATTTAATGTTTTTAGGTACCTATTATTTTACAATTATATTTATTACAATAAATTTAAAAATACTATTTTTGTGAAGTAGGTAGCTATCAGTTTAATCGTCCTGATGCAATTTAAACTTTTGTGCACTTTAAAAAATAAGCAAATAAGAAAAAAAGGTCATATGTATAAATTTTGAGTTTGGCAACGAGCTCCCCGACTTGGGGCAACTGGATTCCACGACGCTTCATCGCGGATAATTTCATCGCAGACATTTCATCGCGAGTCACTTTATCGCGTGACATTTCATCGCAGCCACTTCATCGCGGTCATTTCATTGTGCGATATGTGTGTGATATTTCATCTGCCACTGCTGCCCCTACGATAGCTATGCCACTGAAGAAACGAGATAAATCCTAGTATTGTTTATTAGTATCAATTGATTATAAGTACCTAACAACTAAGATTTTTCTCAGCTAAGTAATATTCTGGAAAAAAGTAAAAACATAGTGTTATCTATGAATTTGTGGTGATACGTACACCACCAAATAGAGTTACCATTTTTCGTATTATGTAAATATTTATTTATTGTATTGTGATTTATATTTATGTTCCTTGCTCTTCTATGATCTCATCCCCTCCATACAACTCTTACCTCCAAACGGGGCGACTCGGCGAAATGTGCGGTCATTCTTGTTCTTTCTACCTATGACCACCAAATGAACAACTCGTTCCGAACGTTCCACTGGTCTCGTACGGCACGGATTCACGTCCAATTTTTTGTTTTCCTTTGTACTCACGTCTAATGCTTAGTTATTTTGTTATATTGTATTTTTCTCTTTCGAGTAATAATAAAGTCATTCGCGTTTTGCGCTGTAAAAACAAAATGGTGTTTTGTTTTTTACTAGAGTAGGTACCTAATTCCGATACCTTCTCCCGTCGGAGTTTTAGCGTATATTAGCTAAGTCATATGACGCTCGTAAAACGTACTTGCGCTATACATTTAACCTATGTATCTTATTAGATAACTATTAATATAGTAGAGGGAAGCTCTTGTACTACTAACTCTTTAATAAGGATTAGTAGGAGTAAATCATATAGAGTTTGATTTTAGTGAAAGAAACACAGAGGAAATAAGGAAGAGCAGGGGATAAAGTTGAGTGGGGATGTAGTGGGAGAGATTGAGAGGTTCAAGTATTTAGGATCTATTGTATAAAAAGATGGGGCTTCGAAGAGGACATGTTTTGTGTAACAAAAAATCCCTATTAGGATAAAAGGTAATTTTTATGACAGTTGTGGGACTTGCAATCACGTATGGAACAGTAGATAAGAAGATAGAACAGAGAATGAGTGTAGCATGAGATGAGCATGTTAAGATGTTAAGAGTGGAGTGACTAGAGAGTATAAAATAAGGAATTAGTATATAAGAGGTAGTATAGGAGAAGCTTCGATAGTTGACAATATGAGGGAGAATAGATTGAGATGGCTGTTGCATGTATTAAGAAGGGAAGAGACAGAGGCAGTAAGATTAGTATAGGAAATTTATGTTGATGGAAATAGGGGGAGAGGAAGATCGAAAAAGAGATGGGGGATGTAATGGCGAGTGATATGAGGATGATAGGGTAAGTGAAGAAGATACGGAAGATAGAGTTAAGTGGAAGTGTGGGACTGGATGGGCGACTTCAAATAATTGGGAGAGAAGGCAAAGGAGGAAAAGAAGATTTAATAATTGTGTGAAAATTGTTTTATCATAAATATATTATTTTGACATATATGTACATTGAAATTATAATAAAAATATACCTAAGTACCTAAGTATTACATATCTTCAGGCTTGGGTAGTATTCTGAATACTTTTTATGTACCTACCTATTCAGAATATTTTTTAAATATATTTATTTTGGAATTATTTAATACAGTATTTCGAATACTTTATTAAGATTCAATCACATTTTTAAAAATAATTTCATTATTTTTTACGTAAATTGTATTAGTGTATATAATATTTTATAGTATGTACCTAGGTATATTATATTATTATCTTATTTAGTGGGACAATAATGTTATTTTAAAATTTTAAACATGTTGTTTTAAATAATAGCTAATAATTTGTATTGATGAAATAAATAGTTGAAAGTATTATATTTTTTGATATTATTTTATTATATTATATTATTATATATAATAAATTTAGTATATACAGTAGTTAGTGATATAAGATCTTATATAGGTATACGTATATAATAAATTTAGTATATACAGTAGTTAGTGATATAAGATCTTATATAGGTATACGTATATAATTACTAATTATTTAAAAAAAAAAATATTACATATTAATCATTGATATTATAAGACTTATTTATTAAGTTTTGCAAAAAAAAAAAAAAATTATCTACTCACTTATTACTTAAATGAGTCACACAATTTTAAAATTTGGATATAATTTTTATTAATAGATAGGTATATATTATCGATTGTATTATTATATTAAATTAGGTACATGGAAGAAAAAAATTTAATATAATATAATATTATAATTAGGTACTATTTTTGTTATTGAAAATTAGTAAAAGCCGATTATTCTAAAAGTATTTAGAATACATTTTGTAAAGTATTTCAAATATTTAGGGAATACTATTACCCTAAAGTATTCGAACACATATTCTAAATAATTTTTTTGGAAGTATTCGGAATATAGGTATATTCGAAATACTTTAAAAAAATATTTTACTAAAGTCTGCATATCTTTTATTAAATATTTAATTTAAAGGTATCTACTACTTACACATTTTCCATTAGGTATTTAAAAAATGTTTAGCCATAATAAAAACACAATAGTTTTGTTATAATAATATAAATACAATAGAATAATTTCAATAACTTAATATTCATTTTTATCTTTACCGTTTTGAATTAACGATACATATTTTACTGTTGTCTGTTAATAGAATGTTGATGCGTAATAATATTATTTAAAATAAATTATCCATGTAAATAATATAAAGTGTAAATTAACTTATAAATCTTCTTAACTTATAAATTAATACCATATATAATTTAATATAAGTTTAAATGTAGATAATAATAAATAATGATATATTTTTCAACTTTTATTGGATACTACGTATCAGTTTTACATTTTTTTTACGTTATTTTATGGATAAATTGATTTTTTCCTATTCCAATGGATTGCTGCATCGACTAAGTCAGTACTTTGTACAAAATCAACAGCAACAATATTGCATTTTTCTCCACATTCAGTTGTTGCGAACCACTTGAATAAGATTTTATTTATTATCGAACTCATGTGTCTTAAACCATGATTTTTATTGCATATAACACCCAATGCAGTAGGAGTTAACTCAGCCATCAATACATTTACATTAATTTTGTTTTGAAGTCTGTCAAACAGTATCAATATGTAAATATTTTGTGATGTATAAAATAGATATGTACTTATATTAAATTTTAAGCTGAATTTTAAGTACATTTTAAGAAAAATTCTATAATACTTACTTAATTATCGATACATAACTATTTATTTTTGTATACCTATATATATTTTTATTTTCACACAAGACTGTTAAAATTGATTCATATAAAGTGATTTTAAAATTAATACACCTGTTATAAAATCGTTATAGGATAACATTTTAGAATGAAATTTATTTCGACTTTTTAATTTACTCGTTAAAAAACAAAGTATTTATGTTAAAAAAAATATTAAATTTTTAAAACTACAATATGTTGTTATATAATTAGTAAATTAAAAAAAAATTGAATGAGATTCACTCGACACTGTTATACTCTATCGATTATAGGTATTTTAATTCTAAAATTACTTTAAGAACCTGTTTTAAAAGCTTTGCATAAATATGTTTTTATTACTGAAAATGTTCAGTGGTTTTTTTTCCTTTTAATTACATTATGTTATAATGTGTAGTTTGTGTATTTTACGTTCACTAATTATGTAATATTTATATACTTAAATTCAATTTATTTGTTATTATTCTTACTTTTTGATATAAAAATGTATGTAGTTTTCAAATTGAGTTAATGTCTGAGCATTTGGCCAGTAGCGATAGACAGATGGCCACAATAAGTTTTCTGAATTAGTATATACCATTGGGAAATAATTGTAACTCACAATAACTCTATGTCCTTCAGTTTGTAAATCTTTCAATGATTTATTCCATCCCGGTTTAGCCATATATTTACCCAAGTATGATGTCAAATATTGGTAAAATTTAAGGTGTACTGACTGCAAATCTTTTGAAAACCCTATAGGTATGTTTGGTAAAAATAAATAGGTTTACATGATCTAGCCAACAGTAATGTTTACGAATATTACCAGTGTAAAATTTATGAAATTCAACAATGACAATTTCGTTCGTTGATTCCACAAATTTTTTTATATCATCGAGAATGTAGAATAAAGGTCTTATTGCGTATATTCCATGATGAAGCCACCATAAATGTACAGATTGTTCATTATATCCGACTCTCAAGTCCAAATATCGGATTCCATAACACAGCTGACTTAAAATGTCAACTTCCTAATAAAATGATAAGAATTAATGATTATAGGTGCATCATATTCGTATATATTCAAACGCTTTTACCATTGATTATATAATAGTCTATAGTGTTAATATGTTTTTACTAAATGCATCATAACTACGATTGAACTTACTTGATTGTATATATACTTTTCGAAGTAAATCGATGGATTTTGTATTACTCGTTCATCATAAGCTCCAGAATTATGTGTACCTGGTAAAAATAATTTGTTTAACTCTAATGATTTGACCGTATCTGGCAATTTTTCCATCCAATCGGGTTGTGTCTTAAGACAGTTTATTACTAATGCTAAAACATACAGTCATTCCTTATTTATCAATAATAATTAATAAATTTAATTTCAAAAGCACAATTTTGAGCTTTTTAAACTTTTCCTTCCCTTGTTAGTAAAACCCAAAAGGTATATCCCATTTTTAATAACGTCAGCATAAGTCTGAAATAAAGAAGTCTCTATAAAATCAAAAATACTATCCTTGTATTTTTAGTCATCATTCTTAAAAAAATTTTGATTCCTTGTTTAAATAAATATAATAGCAAAGATATTAGTTATAGATATAGGTATTTTACCTACCAATTTAAAATTTAAAATTTGATTCTTCTTATATTCTGAATGTAATAAGAAATGTTGGTATTATCTATTGAATATTAAATGATGTGTATTTTTAAGTATACAGTTTTTGCCTTTCGAGTATATTTATTTGGGACATTTTTCGATTTTTCTGGTAATAGTTTTCCTATTAGTGAAGGAAAACTATTAGGGTCAACTTTGGCCAAGTGGTCGAATTTCTTTTTTTTTGCACGAGGTCCCGGTTTGACTACCAGGTAACAAATAAGGTAGCCAACGAGATTTTTCTCGCTGGTGGTGTCTGGTCTCTAGTGCAAGCCGGCTATAATTACCAAACCCGTCCAATAATTTGGTAGCTATGCTCGTAATAGCTATCAAGAATCATCTGCGACTCCTCTAATATATGAAGGTGCAAATCTGAGCATGTTAGTTTGGGAAATAAGAAGATGTAAAATTGTTGATTTTTTTTTTTAATTTCTTACGTTTTGTAGGAAATTTAAAAATTTTTTAATTTGTTTACTGTTTAAATGTTTAGTTTTAAAAAATCAGTAAAATCATATAACAAATCATATTAATAGTAAAAAATATTTTTCTACAAAATAGAATAAACAATTACAAATTAAAATTGGTTTTCAAAATTAAAATTTGACTTGTCAAAATTTTTTTCGAGTGGACTTATCAGTGACATGCATGTGTGTATAAGAATAAAGGTCTGCTCAGCTCAAACTTAAATGAGAGTGCTCATACCGAAGCGAAAATTTTACCGCAAGACTTGCAGTGAAATTACTGTTTTTCGTTGCATGCACAATAATTATTTCACTCATCGCTGCGGTAAAATTAATTTTAAACTGGAAATTAAAATCAATTAACAATTATATATACGTATATGGCTATATATGATAAAATATTGTGAAGTATAGTGTCATATCTGTTAGTTAAATGCTATGCTTGTCGTAGCTATCAAGAACCATCTCCAACTTCCTTAATACGTGAAGGTATAAACCTGAGCATGTTAAAAGTTTGGAAAGGGATGTAAAATTGTTAATTATTACTAAATATATATATATATATAATATTTTAATATATTTATTTAATGTACGGTGTTTTAAAAGTCTTCAACTGCAGATTACGAATGTATATAGCTCAGCAACCGTTGATCTCAGGTGAATGACCCATATATAACTGGAAATAGAAGGTTAAATTTATTTTATTTGCTGATCAACGTGTCTTGTGAGGATCTGTTATGATTAGCGATTAGTGAACTGCTGTAAGTTTGTATGGAGATAGCGACCACATGGGTTGACGGGACCTTTTCTGTGCACACAAACTATCACTTTCTTGGAATGTTTGACGTCAACGTCAAATACTTTGAGCATTTGGGGCTTCACCAAAAATTATGATAAAAGGTTATTGCCGACCCTCCTCCCTGATTAAAACGGAGGATACAATATGCAATATATTGTGGAGTCGTCATCTCGACACAAACCGATGCCAGTTCGCTAATTATTACAGATGCTCACAAGACACGTTCATTAGCAAAGAAAAAAAACTTGACTATCTCATCTTTCCAATGATATCGTTCCCTTGAGAGTTGAGATTAACGGTTATTGAGCTATATTAATTCGTATAAATAAAGACTTTGAAACACCATTTATTATAATTATTGATTTCCATTTTCGTGGTATGCTTGGGGGTTGAGGAATTTTCAAAAGTGGATTTTCGTATATTCGTTTTAAAGTTCAAAATTATTAATATTGTGTATAATATTCACTCAATATATAGAATTTTATAGGAATTTTGTATGTTTGCTAACATGTATCGGTATCGCCTCTGACGAAAACCACCCAATATTTGAAACACCGACTTTCGAATAGATTGTTGTGGCAAAACTGTTGTATGATTTTTGTGTCAATCGTCAAGTCAATATCCAACCAGCCGGAAGTTGTGTTTGCCGGAAATGTACCGAAACGTACCGGAGTGGGCCAAGGATTGCAATTTGTCGGATCCGTATCAAACACGCCGAACCAGTCGTTTGGTTTCACGGACAGCAAGCGCCACGATACCGCCACGCGTTTCCTTTCAGATTTCCCGACGTCCGGAGTTATGGTCAAAGAGACATAATTATTTTCGAAATCAAAATTCAGCAAATCTGAAAAATTCGTTAAGGTATATAGAAATAAAAACTTGTAAAAATTATGGTAGATATACTCTACAATGTTCGTGCACCGAAAGTTATCCCATTGGAGAGTATACTGTATGCCTATATATATCGTTTAAATATATGATGCTAAGGTTCAAAATTATGTGATGTGCAATTTAAAGTTATACGCTTATTAGGAGTGAATGCTCTTGATTCGGTGTGGGTGGATCTCTACGATGGGTGGTATTTTACTGCATTATATTGTGGAGATGACTTGAAAGATGGTACAAAGTGTTAACATCCACAGTCCACATACTATAGATTTTCGATACAAACTATCGAAATATTCGATTGCACTAAATAATGATACGGTATTCTTATAGGGAAAACGGTATTTAGTGGGCCTTATGTTAATTAGATTTAAGTAAACTAAATAGGTACTAATAGCACTAATAAATAGCCACGCGTTTACCAATTTTACATATTTATGACAATATATAAAATATTATTGGTCAATTGTCAGATTAACTAGCGTTGAACAACTGATTATCATTTATTACATTCATAGTTGTCTAATCCGTTGCTGAACATATGTTCAAGAATTTTCGTTAAGCACAATATTTAAACATACCTAAGACAGTGTTTAACAGTTGTTTATCTTTATCGATATTATGCTCAATGTTAACTATTTACCTATATTATATGACATACCTCAATTTATTATTATAGTAATATTATAGTGAAATTTAAGTAATTTTAAGATTTTTTTTATAGCTAAAAAATTATCAAATTTATTAATAAAAATTAAATTTTAATTCAAAATGTATTTATTTATTAAAATATGGATTTTATACATAAAGACGTTATGTTTTTGACAAATTGGCAAATGTTCGTAACTTGAGACCGCGTAAAGTATATAGAATACATAAAGGTCTGTTCAATAATTATTCTCATTATGAATTTAAAAATAAATATCTCAGGAAGAAGTTATTTTAATTTTAAATAGAATAAAAGGTAATTTAAACAACCCAGTAAATAATCGAGGTCGACCTATATTACTCATTTACTTCAAAAGTAAAAATATAATAATAAATAAAAAAAATAAATAAATAAAAAGTTATTTTTAAGTTTTAATAAGTAAAAATAATCATAATAATATTATACAATTATTACAAAATTTATAAATTTGTAATATACATAGATATAAAATAAAATATCAGCCTAGTGTTTCAGCATACTGAGAATATAGTGATTTATCCATAGACAATAAATAAATACTCCTGTATAATCTACGTATTTATGTATATTATCTTGTTTAGCAACGAAACGACTCCGCAATGTTCATATACAAATATAAATACAACGATGATAGGTAATCACTAGTTTAACAGTTGCTAGAAATTAAACGCGTTTTGTTAAACACTGTTTAAACACATGAAATTTAATTGAGAACTCTGAATAACACTGATAATAAATTGGATATTTTTTATTATATTTACGAAAAGCTATCGATTTGTTTCAATTCTAAATACAATCTCTACCAAAGGCTTATTGTTTAATACAGATGTAAACTGTAATATGCGATTATAATAACTATTAGGCAGCTAGTAGTTAATTATTAAGTGTGAAAATCAGATTTGGGTAAAACACTTTTTAAAAGTAAGTATTTTGAATCCACCAAAAATAATTTATAAACATAATTGTCAAGATTAAAGTTACTTAGCTATAATCCAAATGATGAAAAAATAAGGTAAGCGCGGAGAAAAGGGCCAGGCGAAATGGACTGTAGGAGGAAGTATAGGCCGGCGGGAAGTTGGCACATATGACACCAGACCGACGGGATCTATTGATCCGGACCTAAAAGACATTAACAGTACAGCTACTAAATATAAAAATTATTGTTAACTATATCATTTTAAAAATGTATAGGTTCGCTGATTGTATTTAATACATTATAATTACTGGTTTTGTGACGATAGATATTGCATCGTCTTTAAATGTATATAATCTATATATAATAAAAACTTAAATTTTTTTGTTTTATCTTTGTTTTAAATATTTTTGTTGATGGAATTTTTAAACAATAATAAGTCGGAATAGAACGTTTATAACTTAAAAAGTTATAAACATTAGTTTATTACAACAAAAGTTAAATTTAAGATTCTGAGTGGAGGGAAATATTTTTATAATTAATGTTTATTATTTTATATTTTTCTGTGACCAGTATTTTGACCACATAATTTGATGCCATGATATAACTTTCTCGTGTTATTTCGTTAAACTATTTTTCGGCAGAACATTTTATCAGCATGGTACTTTTAAATGGTAGTTTGTCAATTTATCGATAAACACATAAGAATATATATCGATAATGACAAAAAACCGGTTAAAATAATGATAATTTCCTCATAATTCCCAAAATATTGTATCTAAACACTTGAATATTACAGAGTAATAAATAAATACATACCTACATACACAGAGTATGTATGTATTTTACTCAGTGTTGAAAATAAATAAGTTTAAAAAATAAAAAAACCATATTTTTATTAACAAATATTTTTATAGCGAGTGTATTCAATATTTCTAATAACTTTATAAATCTGGTTGAAGTTTTTGTAATCAAAAATTGAAGAACCCTATTATTATTATTATTATTATTATTATTATTATTATTGGCCGTGGTTCTTATATTAGGTACTTTATTATAATCAAACTATAATGAATATTTTATAACAGCTATCATTGTCATGTTGTTTGTATTTAGTATTTCTATCAAATAACTGTTCATCTAACTATACCTATACCTATGTCTAAATATTAAACTTAAAAATTATTCTCAATTTAAAATATAATATAATATTATAAAATATTTAAAAAAATAAAGACCAGGGTAGTAAGTAGAGGGTATACAGCCTTGTATATTACTGTTAAAAATTAGGAAAAATTTGTAAATAGAAACATATGTAATGTTGGAAAAAGTAATTGTGTCACTTGTTCATATTCATGCTTGAGGACGCTATCCACACATTTATTGTCTTTGTCATACATACACATAACATAGTAAATCTACGTACCACATTCTTACTACAGTTTATTTATAATTAATATTAAAGTAAATTTACCTATTATCAAATTTGTAGAAGAGAACATAAATTGTGCATGCAGTAGCGTGGAGTTATTTAAAAAAATCAATTTTTAAAACTAGTTTTATGCATTCAAAAAAATGAGTTATTTAATTATTCATAACTTGTTTAAAAAAAAAATTTTAAAAAAAATTCCACCCTACGGCATAGTTTATATTCTCCTCTACAAATATAATAATAGGTAAATTTACTTTAATATTAATTACAAATAAACTGTAGTAAGAATGCGGTACGTAAATTTTCTGTTATGTGTATGTAAGACAGAGACAATAAACGTGTGGGTAGCGTTCTGTTAATATTAAAATTTTTTCAAAAAATATTTAAAACTAACAATTATTTATATAACTCTTATACCTATATTATGGGGTGAACATCGCTTAAATAAGTTTGCATATAAAAAAATCAATATCATCAAGTGGTGGCGAGATCTATGCACTCCCATTATTTTGGTGAATAATACTCTTTCAGAATATTTAATTTGAATTTTTCTATATTTTTAGTTTTAACGTACTTAATTTTCACATTTTTAGAAAATGTTTGTAAAATATTTTGCATTACCTGGAATAAATGTTATAATTTGACATGAATACAATTGAAGGTGAGTTCCAAAAGTATTCATCGCATATACCGTACTATACCAATAGGATTTATGTGATTTACTGACTCCTTTGACTTATATTCCTCAGAATACATAGGGAATTGTGAATACAATTGTCAATGCATTTGACGAACGAATGAACCTATTGAATAAGTTAAATCAGAATCCAATGTATATACTATATACAATATAATATAGTATAAGTAGTTTATCTCTTTTGAAACATAATATGTTATAACAGTTACTAAGATAGATAACAATGTCAGAATAATACATATGAAGACATTTCAATTATAATTAGGGAGCGATAAAAAAGTATCTCTATCTGGAACAATATAAAGGACGATTCAATATTTTTACAGTGGACGATGTTGTAATTTTAATATGGTAGTTCAAGAACATGGTAAACTGGATATTAAATTACCCTTAAAAGATTCTACATTAGGTATATAGATTATACTATTATAGAATATCATAAATGAGTAAATAATATGATGTGATACCCAATTATTTTTGTACACTATGATGATGGTTATTCGATTGTTGTTCATATTATATTTGATTTAGAACATAATGAATATAGGATTCATATAATATGTACTGGTAGGTAATGAATTATTATTATTAGCATACCTGTTTACTTACAGTTTCATGATTGTCTTATTATAATCATCTGAATTATAAATAAAAAAAACTATAAATTAAACTTTCTTAATTTGACAAATCTACATAAGTGGGCAGCTTACTTATAAATATCAGATTAATGTGGTAAATAAATTAATAATTACATTTAGAGCCTAATTTATTATTATTTTTATTAGCGTATATATAGTTTAAATTGACGTAGGAAACAATGAGGAATTATATTATTATGTTGGTATAATGTGAATATATTATTTATATAAATTATATTATTGAATTGAGATGCTTGGGTTTAATGTTGATTTGACTTATTTGGTAGGTTAGGTTAGGTATTTGTTTTAGATTGATGTGTTTTATAGATATAAATAAAAACCCAATTTCTACAAAATAATTTATTTTTATTTATCAAACACGTATTTTGAAAACAATGTTTTCATCTTCAGTGTTAAACAACTACTGAGTCGTTCGGTGCTTATATATTCCCTTTTATAAAACAGATGGCATATACCACATATACACATGGTATATACCTACCAATACCTACCTGATAATTTTTTTGTTTGTCATAATTTTTCAACTAGAAGGAGTCGAGCAGTTGTTTTCGAGTAAAGATATTTTTCTTTTGAAAATTTGTTATAGTTAGTACTTTGAACCGGTCATTTTTCGATTTTTTTCAGTAGATTTCTTAAGGATTAAGAAATCCTAGATTTTTGAACGGAGATATTTTATAAATGTAGAGGAATAATGATAAAATAATAAACAAAGTTGTCATCACGGTTATTTAATTAATTAATTAATTTTTTAAAATAATATTATACTTACCAAACTTAGATCAGAATCGTCTTTCAAATTCAATTATTTATCATATGTTCTTAAATTAAAAAGAATAACACACTATCCTGTCCGAAGACCGAATGGACTGTTAACCAACTTGCATTATTTGTGCCTATCTGTACGACTTTTTAAACATTTTAACTTATTGTTTTAAGTATAGATGGTTTAAATGCATTAGGTATATTTGTTTTAATGAAAATAAATTGCAATGGTTTTTATGGAGAAATCTAAGTAAGTCTAAAGTCATACCCGATTTTCTATAACTGCATATAATGGTTTTTCGTTAAGAGTGGGTTACATTTGTCTAGGTGATTGATACAATAATATATCATATTGATATTTTAGGCACACGTATGATTTGTTTGAACTTATTGTTTAAGTAGTGTTGTGATAAAACGAAACGCGGTTCTAACATCATAACACGGTAACTTTTAAAATATATATTATTTATCGTATCTGTATGTATACCGAAATATATATTATAATATATACGCATACGCGTATTGTATAGGTACTGTTCTCCGTTCGCCTCAAAGACACGCCTCAACAGTGAATTGATTAATGGGCCGAAAATCATAATCACTCGGACGAATTCGAACCGATGTTTTTTCGACCACCGGGTCGACTCGATCACGATCGATTGTCGTATGATGCCGACCGGCGACGACCATCGACGACGATGAGTAGGAGGGTCAAAAAAAAAAAAAAAAAAAAAAAAAATGGTAAATGGACTTTATTTTTTTTCTTCTCCTTTCGGGTCCGGTTAATCCACAGTCGCCGCCCCGACGGCGAATTATAACCGTAGCGTAATATTACTCGCTCGTACATATATATAATAATATATACGGTATTTATATTATTATTATAATAAGCTGATTTTATTCTACACCACGTTCCGTCGTCGTCGTCGTATAGCCGATTTGAAAACATTGTATGCGTTTGTTCTGTGTGAACCCGACGAATAACAGAAAATAATATTTCACACGGGCCCTCGCATTGTCGTCCATACGTATTCTTCCGGGCGTACTGGAAATACACGAAAAAGCGCCGTATAACCAGTGGCCTAAACACATTTTACGCACTAACCACGCCGGTCTTGTATACCGAGACCGTGACACCTATATACCTGCGTGTATATCACTATCTGTACACGACACGATTGATGATATAGGGTGTACGCGATTTTTTGTAATTTTTATTTTTTTTCCTCATTTGTAATTCATTCGCCATTTCGTGTTACCCACCAACACCGTTGGCTGGCCACGGACATCATATTATTATATTACTGTATTATGTGATTATATTTTATCGTTATGAAATCGAACATTCACTTACCTCGTCGTCCGGCGTCGGATATCCGGTCGCCGATCGACGCCGCCGTCAGGTTTATCGCCCAAAACGTCCGCAAGAATCCACTGTTCATCGTGTGCGAGTACAATGTGGTTTTTATCGCAGTGTGGACGGAGTTCAGAAATCGTCGGCACGTGGTCGTTTACGGGCGAGAGTGCGCGCAAATCAAAAATTTAGCCATATTATAGGTATCGCATCATACGTAATGTTGTATGCACCGCCGACACAACTACCACGGTATTGGTACCTACCTATAGTCATAAAACACTATATTATAATGCCGAGCGAGTTTACCGGTAGGCATGGCTCATCGCCGTGTCATGCGAAATACCATCTTTCCATTGGTTCATCAAATGCCGTGTATAGACACATTTCGACTCTGATAACAAACGCATTATCACGATCGCCGCAAATATACACGTATGGGATGGGTAGTTAAGAAGTCAATAAGATGTTCAGTCAACTATAGTTATTTTGGCATATTGATACCTCACTAAATTATCTAGTTAACAAATTATTTTATATCTATATATAATAATAATAAACGAACTAATCAAAGAACATTTTTTGTAAAATTATACAAGATTCATTCAGTGAAAAATGAAAATCGTTATTTAGGTTACTAATTATTTATATTTTATCTACAATTAATAACATTTTTTTTATTATGATTACGGGTAAAAAATATGCATAAATCACGGATTTAACCAATTTAGTCATTAATTAATTCATTTTTAACTATTTAAAACAAGGGTTCTAATCAATTAAACATTAGCGGGTTTATTTTATCATTAACTTTTCTCATCCTTTATATTAGATGCCTATTAAGTTATATATTATGCTTTAATTTTAATATTTTATTGAAATTAGGCATAGGTACTGAATATTATTATGTAATGCAGCTGTACTCAGTGGTGGAATTAAGAGGGGGTGGGGGTAACGGGTTTTGATTCCCAAGCGTAAAATGTATAAATATTTTGGCTGGTGTAAAATTTTTGAAAGTATAATACACATAAATGCTAGTGTATTTAGGATTGTCCCGACAGGGTGTCTTGGAGGGGGGGGCGAGTTGGCTCCTTAAATAAGACACCAGTCTTAATTTTGAAGGTTCAGTCGGCAAAAACAGAAAGTTGATGACATTTTTTTTTTTCTTATTTATGTTTACGTTTTTTTTTTGTCGTAATTTTTACACTTTTCTCCGGGCATCAAAATTCCTAGTTCCACCTCTGGCTGTACCTAAATGACACATTATATCAGTAACGCACCTAGAATATTTTTCTGGTGAGTGATATCACGCTTATTATTTCAAACTGTCTGCCACTACCGACAGTGGCATAATATATCGGTAGTAAACATGACAATGGTAAAAAATGTTGTTTTTAGTTTTAGATTTTGGTCGGTAATCTAAATAATTAGACCATGACAATAATTTTACAATATTAATTTATATATTTTACATAATACATTCTTCATCATAGACGTGCGTACAGGAGGGACAGGATGGATAACCGCCTTTTCTATACGAGTTGATATATACGTATTACATAAAATAATATAACGAATAATTTTCAATATTTTAATACTATCGTCAAAAAAGAAAAAAACTATATTATCATAAATTAACTTTTAATAATCATAATCATAATGATATTATCATTATCATTTATCGATTTATATTATTATTAAATAATAATATATAATTTTAAGATTATTAGTAAATATGTAATATGGTTTTTATGTTTTTTTATGATGCATGTAGGTAACCTATATTTTTTTTTGATATAGAATGCGAGATTTAAACAATTTTCATAATTGATATCATTTTTAGGCTAAAAATATAATTATAAAGATTTCAATATTTTGAGTTTTTATTATAAATAAATAATATTAGAATTTGATAAATTCTGCTTATTTTGTCAAGAATGTCTACGCACGTCTATGCTCGCTGTCATACGGCATATGAGTAAACAAATAAGATTCTAGAAAGGGCGATGTATCATCCTCACCATCCCCTTTAAATACGCTATTATATTATATACAAAACACGATATAAGGGGCAGTGAATCCACTATAACTAAAGACACCGCACTGACCAGCTAACGCGTGAACTTTCGTCAATGTGATATTATGACGAAAAGGAAAATAAAATGGATGGAAGGGAGAAATAAATCGGTGTTTTCCAATACGTTTTTCGTTCTAAAACACATTTTTGTTTTCTTTCAAAGCAATTATACCATAATATTTTTTTTTGTTTAAATATAAATATTATTGAATAAAAATTAACAACTACAATTATTATATCTTATTATTGCTATAAGGAACCAAAATTATATATATATATATATATATTATTAATATATATACATATATATATATATATATATATATATATATATATATAATTTTTCAAACCCATCGAAACGTATAATATTTGGGAATATTATTTAAGCATATCTAATTTTATCGAATAAATAGTTATAAGTTATAACATTAAGTAATTGGACGGTCATTATTTTTGGTTAAAAAAAAAATAAATAAATAAATAAAATATAAAAAAATATACACACAATTAAGTGTTACTTATATAAAAAAAAAAGTAATTTCTAACATATATGGAACATAACAAACATCACAACCTTTAGCCTTAATGAAAATGAATCACATAAATACATATGTTAACAAAACAAATAAAATTACTTATTATTTAAAAGTTAACAAGTCTAAACAGCCCTTATATTAAAGTTAAATATTATGTATTTATTAGTCTACTAATTGAATAAATTAGCTATTATAACTAAGGACTAACGCAGCTATAATTGTATATTAGTGTTATTGTAGCGATGAAGAACAGGGGTGGTAATGTATATATAATTGAATTGAACATTATTATATGGGTATACCTATCTAATAGTTATCTAACATAAAGCTTCGTTTCGTATAAAACATTTTATTATGTATGAATGTATAAAAAAATTGTCGAGAAAAAAAATTTAAAGAATTTTATATTGTATTCATCTATCCGTGTTTGTTGTAGAATGTGCTCGGGTTAGTGCCGCTGTCCAATGTTCAGTTACATCTGTCAGTCAAATGAAGAACAAAAAAATAAAATAAATAAACGTCGGAATCCGAGTGCAAAAAAAAAAACTTGTACATTACGTATACACAAAAGACAATAAATCTTTTGTTTCTCTTTTTAAATTTTTTTTTTGTAAGACGAAATTTTGCAGTTTGAAATAGAATTGCATTTATAACGAAGTTTCGGTGTTTGGGTTTCTTGGAATCCCAGACGGCAACAATTTTTTATTTTTTTTTTATATATGCCTATGTTAAATTATGCGCTTTTCGTATTTTAATCATCAAAACTAACAACATTATATAATATTAGGGTTGTTCCTTTTAAATAATCTAACGAATATTGAAATCTCAACGAAGAATGTTTTCATATCTTTGTCGTATCTTTCTTATATATTATATTATATACAAGGACAATGTATATGTAATATATTATCATAATGAAGTTCGATTATTCGGACCACGGTATCTGATGGGTGATGAAAGTGTTTTAGTATTTTCGTAGGTCTTACAAAACATCGTATCATTACAGTAGATTATGAAATAAATTGTATAATCATTTACAGACAGGCATAATTGAAGAAGAGTTGAAAAGGTGCATTTACAATTTTATTTTTCAGATTATCCTGAATTTTCCTTATTTTTAATATCTGCTCGTTGTACTTAATAAATTTAGTTTGCCATAATATTTAACACTAAAACTTTTTGTATAGGTTTTTGTAGAACAAATACAAATTAACGTTACTGTATTGCTAATAGAATATTTTTACCTATATATATATATATACCTACCTATAGTAGTATAGTAGATTAAACAAATTTTTCGTGGAATTATAGTTTATTGTTTAAAATAGATTTAGAAATCGAGAATTTTTGCTTACATAGTAGGTTCTTTGAACTTGTTTAATATTTTCAATTATTCGGACTATCTTATTTTTTCTATTATTATCTTATTAATTTTTATATTTGAAATAAATTATAGATTGATGGTTAGGTAATTAATCAATCAAAAACTTCTGCTGTTTTATTGCCTGGGTGTATGGTGTAAGTACATTTATTTATGGTCACCGACTGTTGAATAGAATGCCGAGGTTAGGAACACGTTACCACGTTTAACTTACCGATAACAGCATAGTGTCGACGCGTCGCCAGCCGAAATGGTCTGTGTCGTTCCCAATGGTGTTTTGTTTCTTATTTTGTTTTGAATCTGCAAACAAAAATCCACACCCCCACCGTGTACTGTATACGATCAAACTGCAAAAAACATTAAACAATAATGATCGATATAATGTCTATTTACACCGAATAAACAAAACATCGATAATATATTATATATATACAGTGCGTTGTTACTATTTATATTATATATCTGTTTTGTTTTAGTTTGTGTAAAATCAATTGTGGACAATGTTGATGTGCATATAAACGATAATCAAACAGCAATTAAAAGTAACAGTATTAAGAAGGTAAAATATATAATATATAATAAAGATATAGTGTATATATATATATATATATATATATATAATATATACATAATTTTCATTAAAAAAATTTTCTAGAATAAAATAGCATATTAATTAATTGGAACACCTGTAAATTATAATAAAATAAGTATAATATAGATAATGGTAAAAACGAATAGTAATTATTATTGAGGCTTTAAAATTATGAATTTTTAAAATTTGATTATACTCGTAACTGCATAATGCTTATCGATATTGTCTACAAAGTTTAAAGCTTAAGTTTGTAAATAAATGTATATGATTAGAAATCCCATGTTAGTAAAAGCGACTAATAATGTAAACCCTAAATTGCGTTAGTATAAATAATATATAAGTTATTCAAAGCAAAATAAAATTGTTAATAATCGGTATTTTTATTTAATTTTTGTTTTTGTTTTTGGTTTTTTAATAAAATGTTTACCTTTTGTGTGTTTGGGAGCGATTCAAATGACTCGTCCAGTTCATGTGTAAAATGTACGAAACAATTTTTGGGAAAAATGGTTTTTTTTACACATCATTCACCCGCCACTTTCGAAAGAGGGGTAAAAAGCGAAAATAAAACATAATGCAGCGGTTGATCGTTGGCTAAAAAAATTATATAAATTTGTTCCGTTCCTTGGTAATTGTATCGCAGTATAACTTGGCAAAGAATATAGGAAGCTTATATCATACAAATGAACCAAAAAAAAAAAAAGATTTCGTAAAAAAAAAATAATATTAATAATAATAATAATGATGAATAATAATAATAAAGCGAAATAAAAAGACTGTTCACCGTTTTTTTTATCAGAATACTGTACAAGTCATTTTATTTACACAATAATGTATTATCAAAAATAAATAATGAATAAAGTATAAATAAATAAATTAAAAAATAATAATAATAATCCGCAAAATTATTCATGAATTTTGTTTCAATTTTACACTTAAGTAAAATTCATATAGGAGTTGTGACTAGATGTAAGTGATCCAAAATAATAATAATAATAATAATAATAATAATTATAATAATAATAATAATAATAATAATAATAATAAATAAATAAATAAATAATTTTTGATAAAAAAAAAATTATATATAATATACAAATGGTATATTATGTACATAAAAAATTACTTTGATTATAACACTTTCAGCCCAGAAAAAAATTTACTAAATTTAAAAAAATCTTTGGTAAAAATTTTGAATAAATTTTGATAATTAAAAAAAAAAAATATATATTTATATATATATGTGTATATATTATAAATTTAATTTGCATATATAATATATAAACCTAACAATAATAGGATCCGGACAAGCCTAGTTTACAGAAATAAGTCAAAGACGGGGCATACATACTGCTTTTGTTAACAATGTCTTTGTTCTCACACCGTTGACCCTTGAAGCCTTCGGCGCATCTGAAAATTAAAAATTCATCGTCTTATTTTGGTCATTTATGTTTGATAAAATTATAAATTGTTATATATTTTTTCATCCAACATTCTATTTTCTAAAATTATTCCCGAGGAGTGGGAGTGGGAATACCTCCACCGTTGCCTCACGTCTGACATTAAAAGCAACTAATTGAGGTTGTGTCAGGTCGACAGCCATCGTAATTTTTTTTAAAAAAAACCATGAGAAGTCATCTCTGGTACAGTGCGCAGGAAAATAGGTGATGGGAAATTTTGTGTTTGGTTGTGGAGATATCATAAGCGATGAGTTGACCGGTCCCAGTCAGACAGTGGGTGCGGTATTCAGATCATCAGTCATGTGTATGGGAATTGGGAATGCAGGAAAATTGACAGGCAGGAATAGAGAGTTAGCAGAAAATTTTAGAAGGAGAAATGTGAATTTTATTGTTGTATGCAAAAAACAAAGTGGAAAGGAGAGAAAGAATAATAGGACATTGGCGAGGTGTATATAATTTTATACTCAGGAAATATGACTACAAGGAATGGTATAGTAGATGAATAAATGAAAGAAAGAATGATAGAGATGGTTAGGAAGAGTGATAAAGTAATGTTAAATGATAAGTGGATATGCTTCACAAACAGGATACGAGGAAAGCCAAAAGGTAGTTCTGGTGATAGATGTATGAGATAATGCAAGGAATACCAGAAATAAAAGGTATTGTCATTGGGATAATATGAATAGACACGTGGACAGTGATATAGAATAGGTTATGAAATATAGTTAGTGTAATTACTATTTATAAGTTACTACTATGTAAGAATAATGTTTGTATGCATACATAATATTACATAATTACATGTATTTGGGAATAATTAGGTAATATTATTTTACTCACTGACAAACAAGCTCTCCGATGGTTTCGTAGAACGTACAAGTGCCCCCGTTCAGACAATAGACGAGATCTGCTGGACAGGGACCGCCGACCAACGGCCACAGTGCCGTCGCTGTAAAACGAACGGAATATATAATATTATTATAATTAACAATGTCAATGGATGTATCTTAAAATTAGAAACGAGAAAAACAACTCTCAACGTTTTCTGTAAACATCCGCAGCGTATACAATAGTTTTGAAAATAGCATTTTGGCAAAACTAAATTTTACCGTGACATACATTTCAGTTTTATTAAATTCGTCACGTTAAAACAGATTTTGATCGTGTAAGAGTGTCTGATTACAGGCAGTAGATACACAAGAAAATGTGGAACTAATATTGCAAAATAATAATATGTGACAATAGGTACTATGATTAGTGTGATAACGTATTGTAATTGTTCATAAATGAATTAGATAAAAGTGTTAGATATTTTATATAATATACCTACGTTAATATTTGTATGTCTAAAAAAAATTATTGGTAAAAATAGTGGTGTCCCTCATGTTCTCATACACGGTGATTACCTAATACAGGATAAAGGATCTTACACAAAGTGACGATAGGCTCATAATCAGCGTACTTGCAATTTTTAAAACTATAAATGTTTGGGAATAGATAAAAAACCTTTTAGGTAATATAATTTATACATATGATAAGAACTGATCCAAGTTTAATGTAAGTTGCCAGAAATCAACAATCGTACGTTAAGGCGGTTGAAATTAGTTATTTTCGTGAATGAATATACTAACGAGCGAATGATAAATAAGCATACTTCTATAGTAGTCTAATTAGAATTTTTTAAAACTAATATGAATTCGTTTATCTTTTTTTATGTTTTTAAGAAAAATATTTTCATTTTTGACTATTTAATTTAAATGATTAATTGAAAAAAAAAATAGAAAATTCATAATATAATAAATCACATTATACTTATAAATAAAAAATACAATAAAAATATATAATAAACATTTACGAATTGGTATGAAGTTATGAAGATATGTGCGTGATTTACAAGTACTAATAATAATTTACAATTACGCATAACACACTGGCTAACTGTCTGCAATCAATTATTAAAATGCGTACACCCAACTCTTTAGAAATATACAGCTTCTAACCCCTTTAAACTAAAATAATCCTATTTACACGCTGAACATAGAGAATTATATTTTATGTACCTATGCATAATGTATATCGAATTAAAATTGTATACTTAAATTTCACTTTTTTCTTAGAAGAATGAGAAGAGTATTGCCTGATGAAAATAATATTCTAATAACTATTAATTTCTTAATTATTATTTAATATGTATATTTTGATAATAGCATAATTTTCCAGAGGAATATTAATCATATTAAAATATTATCAATTTCTGCTGATACTGTCTTCTCAAATAATGGTCTCAGGTCCCCGAGTCTTGAGTTACTAAGTGTCAAGTGGTGGCGAGAATCGTGTATATCTGCATGAGGAACTTGTATGGACCATCTTTTTCTGACGATTCTCAAAATGGTAGTCATCACGAAAAAAACGAATAAAAATAAAAATATATAATATATAAAATTAAAAACCCGTAAGTAGGTAGGTAATAATAATTAATTATTTATTAATAATAATTATTACTATTAACTCTTAATAGTCGTATTCGATTGTACATCAAAGAGGTCAATATAACCACAGGACTCATTATATTTTTCGTCTGTTCAGTAATAAAAAAAAAAAAAAATGAAAAATAGAAGTAGTTATATATATATATATAGTGTCTTACGTTATATATTTTTTAGATACCTATATAAAATATCACTCAATAAAGTATAGATTGATATAGTATAGGATAGTACAAATGTCTATATTTTGTAGTACCTACTGTAATGTTTAGTATAAAAATCTGTGCGATAAACACTCGTTATCTTCGGTGATACCACGAGCTTTTGCCGTCCAGCTTTTGTACGTCCAGTGTAATATTTTCTCTTCCATAAAAAATCATCTATTTGGAGTTGGCATATAAAAGTATTATACCTAACTACTATTATATTCTAACCAGAAAAAAACATGTCTAATAATTTACAATATAACGTATAGTTTATACATTGTGTACCTATAGAAGTAGGTACGAAATGTTTTATTTTCATTCGAAAACCGGTTGGAGGTTAAGCACATAATATAATATGATTGATTATGGTCAGGTGATTTTATCTACAAACAAGAGGACTACTGCAGAGGTCTTATTTATTTCCCATAATTTATTTACGACTCCTGCCTATATAACTATACGTTTTCATTATACGTAAACATATCCAACAATATAATTCGACAGTTAAAAGGTATAAAAGGATGTAAGCACGATACTTTTTAAATTTTTTTTGTGATCGACGCTAATACGCCATTATATATTGTTTGATGTTCCTTAAACATTGATGTAAATTGAATGCCATAAAGACATATGAAAAAAAAAACTTTTTTAACTAAATATATTTATAAGTAAATATATATACGAGTATATATATTTTATAACCATGATCGACTATGTTCAGATAGAATATATAATATACTAAAATATCAAAATTGGATTATTATATTTAAAAAAAAAATAATAAAAACATAATTTTTAAAAATTACATTAATTTTTTTATTTTTACTAAATTTTGCTTATTTATGTTACCTATTTTAAAATATATACCTACTATACCTGAATCGGAGTTTATTATTCAAGTATCTAATATTTCGTTTTGAAAATGGCATATCTTAATAATTTCGTACATGTATATAACAACTGGTAACTGAAAGTATTATGAATACTTAAGAGGACGTGATACCCGTATTTCAGTGGCGTAACTACGGGGTGGCAAGGCGGGCTCAACGCCCTGGGGCCACGAAGTGAATATTTATATTTGCTCAATAAAACAGTCAACATTTTTTATTATAAGTACAAATTTTATAATTTATATTTTGTTCCTACACATAGTATCTAAGTATTTAATTTATTCGTCAATACTACATTTTAATTGATCTATTAATATGACAATAATATTTCCGATAAAATACATAAACTGAGGTATATGAATTGCACTAAAATGTACCCAATTCCACTTATGTGGGCGTTTCACTCAAAAAAAGTTACACTTACCTACAATGTGTCACACTGAAATGGGGGTTACAAATTCAAAGTTTTGCACTCAAAAGGTGTTGAACTTACAATATAGTGTATTAGTGTCACTTAAAAGATGTTACACTTACAATAAGAGTTGTACCCGGTGGTAGGTGTTGCACTGAAGCAATATTATTATCTCGAAAAATGTAAATACGATAGCTAGGTAGGTATATATAATATTTAAAATTTTCGGGAATTTAATTCGCTATTTTTTTGTCGTGCCTTTGAAAATACGAAATTTCAACTTTTACGATTACAATGATATGTCAAGTTAACTTAATGTTAATTTAACGGGTTGAAAAATCAGTTCACTCTCTCGGCATCGGCGGGGTGTCCGATATACATCGTGAAATGTATATTATAATAAGTATAGTACATGATATATTAGCCACACCGGTGTAAGTGCGCGCACCCGCACCGGTGTAATGTTGTGCGCGCGTTCTAAACGGTTCTCCATAAAACCGGGCGCCCGCCGCCGTCAGAGCCGTCTCCTCGGCCCCGCGCGCAAACAGCCCGAGGATAACCCAATTACCGTCGCGCGCCGACCGCCGCCGCCGCCTTACTGATGGATTGTTTACATTATTGAATCTCGCCTGTATGTCTGCCGCCGCCACACACACACACACACTCAACACACATACAAGATATACGCGTACACACACACACACACACACACACACACACGATACACGTACACGCTCATCACATGCACACACGCACATTCAACGACGACGCCACGATTCCTCCTTCCCCCCCCCACTATACTAGACTTTTTTTACGCCATTTTTTTTTTCTACACGATTTACAAATAGCGATATTCGAAGAGGTGTTTTCCGCGGTTGTGAAATCGCGGTCGCCAAAGTTCGATAAACCGATCGGAATCGGGATTTCACACCGTAGGTACCCCGTTTCATTAGGTACAGGAATAGGACCGTCCCGAAGAAAGATTTTTTTTGGGGGAGGGACCCGGTGAAAATGTTAAAAAAATTGTATAATACCTACTTCTCTTCAAAACATAAAATAAACGAAGAAAAAATAGGGCATCGACTTTGTCCATTATTTTGCCGATTGAACTTAATTTTTCCGACTGCTTTTCGACACGGGGTAGGGGTGAGACACCCCCACGTCCCCCTGGACGGCCCTGTACAGGAACATAATATAATGTGCATATGGGTGGCGTGCGGCGTGTGTGTTCTGCACACGTGGTCACAGGCGGGTTAAAGTGTGGTCGGTCATAAAGTATTTTAATAAGAAAAACGAATCGACAATTTACGAGAGCGGTGTGTATAATTATACCGTTGAAAAATATCGCATTCGACGTACGAAATTATAATTAATGTTTGTTGATATAGGGTCGGGCGAGCTATTAAAAACCGTTGACGATTAACGTAGAACCTAACCTATATGTACGGTTGCGGGTTGGACGTCCGATATTATATACCTGTTATATGGTCGCGCACGGGGATCGTTCCAATGTGTATAGTTTTATCGAACTTAGCGGCGAACATTTAATATATTATAATATTGATCGTATATTTTTCCAAATACGAAAGAACGGTGCACAGTGTAGGAGCGACGAGATGACGATTATATATAGGTACCTGCCTACTACATAATATACGATGACGACGATATTATTTTAGGTATTACAACGACGTACCTATATTATACACTCAAAATTCTTCGGGGCTATGGTAAACTGAAAACATATCTGTATAGAGAACGCCACCGACGCGTGTGATCGCACAAAGAATTCCCACACATAAATTTAATCATAAAGTTAATTAGTGGTTTGCAACCCCTTTCGAATAAGACGTTACTATACACGACGGGTGAAGACGGCCGCCGGTCGCCTATATATTATATATATATATATATAGACTAGGTTGGATTCCGCTCCAGGCGATATAATAAAACCCAATCGCATCCATAGGCTCAACTGTTGTATATATTAAAACGGCGGGGCTCAACAGGTCTCTCGATAATCGGAGTTTGGACGTGAAACGTATTATTCAAAACGCTGCCGAAAATCACACAGTTTGTCACCGATTTCATTGACACTAATAATATAATTAAGCAGTTGTCACTTATCGTTGTACATTTTTTTGTATCACAGGTATTTTCTTCATTGATCATTATTGTTGATTGTGTAGACTATACGGTAAAACTCAATAGGTACGCGTGGAATTGTTATGTGTAGAAATATGGAATTATTGCCAAAAAATACATAGGACAATTAATAATGTTGGCGAAGGGTTGGAATTATGGTCTATATGGTGTATAAAATCATTTACCATTCGCCAATAATACATACCTAATAGGTCGTCGATCAACATTTTTTAGTACTTTAAAATCACAGTGAAGCCGCAGGAAACGTGTAGATAGGATGGGCGAAAAGGAAAAAAAAATATGTATGTGATATTCGATAGATAGTAAGAATATTAAGATTGTGAAAATATTATAAAAATGTAGGTACGGGAAAATTTTGAAAATGCTTAAATACTCGTACATTCAAAAATTAAAATAATTATTACTCTAAAAATTTAGTTTAAATATTTATTATATAAAAAACATTCCAATAACATATAATTGTACAAGTTACAATTGTCCAGTTCCAAAAAAATCCAGTTGGAGCTTTAATATCAACATTTTAATAATACTAATGGCTATCGATTCTTCTGAATAAAACAAACTTTTAATTACGCCAGTTGTAAATATTTGATTGTCATTTATGTTAGTTAATACTAGACATGGGTCTTCACATATAGTAATTAATAACCATGTATATATAGGAATACACTGGATATATGCAAAATGAAAACAATGTGTCACAGTGGTAAATTTTAGTAGGTAGTTAATTTGAGACAAAAATACATAAATATATACAAATATACAAATAAATGACAAATATTTTACATAAAATCGCTATACTACCTCTTAAAAACTGTTCGTTTTATTCGGCTTGTGATCGATCATAATCGAGGTTAATAAAACCATCGATTTTTTACACTTTTTATAATTTTTTATAATAAATACATGCACTTAAATTTTGCTTTTCTCTAAAAGTAGGCGAATTCCAGAAGTTAGAATTACTGTGTTGGTATAGTAGTTAGCAGAATTATTCAAAGCTTATCAAACAATATATTCGTAACGATTGATTTAATAAACTTTGTCACACATTTGATGAAATTTGTAGATGCACTTTTTTTTAATTTAGTTTATAATTAGTAGTATATTAATTTTTAATTTATTCGACTTCGAACTATATAATGTTAAATTTACAGTTGATATTACAATGTAATTAAAATCTTATAAAAACTGTCAAGTAATTTATTATTTTGGTCTTCCATAAATAAATAAACCAAAAATGAAAAATATAAAAATTAAATGTTTCGTGTTATTTAATTTAAAAAATTCGTCTATTTTTTTTTTAAACAAAATTGAATAGCTTCAGCTTTACTTTTTAGTAGGTATTTTGCCAACAAACGTACAACAGGGTGAAACTAATTAAATTACTAATAATTAGTATAGTTACATATTGCCAGACGATTTTTGTTGGTTTTAATTAAAGATATTATGCTGTAGCTGCAGTGAAATTGTGGACTGGGTACTCCGAAGTTCAGATAATCATAGTTTATGTCAACTTTATGAATCTGCATACTGTATATACGGTATATACCTACCACGCAATCACGGTGACGGATAAAAAATAATATGGCGATATCCTAGATTTTTTATTGTGATCGAACTGAACCCGAACCGAATGAATTATTGTATAGTGGTACAACTAGCTCAAAAATCTTGGGGGGAGGACGTTACTCATATAATATTATCTAAAAAAACGAAAATAATGGGGAAAAAATCAATGTCAATTATATTGGGGGGGTTATGGACAATTTTTGGGTGTGAGGGCTTTGGGGGCTCACGGTATACGTTCTTCTATACGGAGTTTTCATTAATTCGGGTTTTGATTCAAACTAGTTAATTGCATTGCATTGCTTGGTACGAGGGACTTTTTGGCCCTTTATCTAGTTCCTTGGGGTTTTCCCCCCCCCCCTATATCTCGTAGTAGAAGTATTGTGATTTTTTTTTTAGTTTTCGTATTTTATCTATAACCCTGTATAGTGGGGGTTTATACGATGAGGTCGTGTGGTCTTGGTCTATGTCGTTCGGGGGGGGGGGGTCTATCGTTTGTCCCAAGTTTTTTGAGTGAGGGTATTGGGAGTTTTTGAGCCTTTTGAAACATTTTTACTGAACGTTTTACCGTCGTGTCTTTTACGGAATGTGCGCTGCATTTTGAACGGTTTTATTTCATACAGACCAAGAGGGGAGAGTTCTCGTTGTGGATCTCTAGTCGAGTGGAATCTATAATACGGATTATAGTCGGGTAGATCGTGTAATATGGGTTGCTCCGAGTCGATAGTTGGAAAATTTGTAAAAAATCGTCCGTTATAGCCACGATAACCGATATAAACAACATATATTATTATATGGATATTCCGTTTCTGTCCCTGTACTACGCGTGTACAGTGTATAAAAATCGGAAAGTATACACCGTCGGTATATTATATTATTATTATTATTATATATATGATGTATAGGTGTATATTATATATACGTGGTGCGTGCTCGGGCTCGGGGGAAGAAGTAAAACGCGCGGCACACAACAACGTTCGGACGGAATAATTTCGATTAGCCCGTCACACTCGTGTAAAGTGTTTAATATTGTGCGCGCACACACGTTTGGGGCGGTCATCGCATAATACGCGTATAAGGCACACACACACACAGATTTATTTAATACATAATAATAATAATGATAATAATGATAATGATAATAATAATAATAATAATAATAATAATAATAATAATAATAATAATAATAATAATAATAATAATAATAATAATAATAACGATAATAATAATAATAATAATAATAATAACGATAATGATAATATGGGAGGTACGCGTTATTAGTATGTAATATTGGGAGTGGACCAGAGCACGTATACATACACATTGATTGAAACACACCGAACAGATGGTTATGTGTGTGTGTGTGTGTGCGAGAGAACGGCCACCGCGATCGGCGACCACACGTGATACGCGTCTGACCAGTGTGTGTGTGTGTGCGCGCGCGCGCGCTCGCCTCCCGACCGGTGCGGGGGGGGGGCCCCGCGGGCACCGTCGGGACACGCACACAATCACAACATGGACATGTGTGTGTGTTTGTTTAACGTTTACACGATCATTTGGGCACTGTGGAAATTGGGTCGTTAGCGATAGGATTTTTTTTTTTTTTTTTTTTTTGGACAATAATACATAACTCTACTACCTATCTGTCGTGTATAAACAATTTTTTCGCAGAGCTGTACATTTTCACCGAAAATTCATTTCAAAATCCATTTCAACGTGATCCGTACGTGTGCTGTTGTGCCGCCTACGTATCGTTATAGGTAATAATATTTATAACAACATTTTTTTAGTTTTTTTTTTTTTTTTTTTTTTTTTATGGGTCCAGTGAAAATCAGTCATAATTGCGCACACATGATATGTATAATATGCATACATCTATATAGCTGTTTTATTATTATTACTATTATCATCATCAAACGTTAACAGTGTGCGTGGAATGTGAATATTTTCAAATTAAAATTAATTGAGGGGGTATTAGCTGCACAGCGCATATTTACAACTCGTCCTATTATGTATAGAAATATAGAAATAAAACTCGTATCAATACACTACCTATTTATTAAAAACACACACAGTAGTTTATATGGGTATTATTATTCCCCAGTGTGTTTAAATTAAAATATTGGGAAAATAATGTATACCCGTTGTATATAATTATTTGAAAATAACACAATTAATACGGGTGAAAGTGCTTCTTTTTCACAAATATCCAAAATACATCAGAAAATTAAAAAAACGTCCTCTTTAGAGTACTTCAATACTTGTGTATTTTTAAAAGGTATTTATAATGGCCACTGCATAAAACTATTGCATATTATACTACGTAGGTATCTATATACTTTGTTGAAACTAAAAACAATTTATCATTGCAGTTTTTATGGACAGGTAAGTTTTTTTCAATCAGAGAGAAAAATTTTGTTGGCCACCTTACTATTTTTAATCCATTTTCCTTCCTTAAATAGCCATAAAAAAAAAATACTAAATTTTAACAATTTGTGGGTTCATTGCTTTAAATTACCTATATTGTATAAGTAGGTATATATAGGTAATTTTGTATATTTTTTTTAGAGAATATGATTCCTGTTTTTTGATTTATTGCAAATGATCAAAATCCAATAATTTTGTAATTTTTTTTACTCAATTAATTGTCTCAATAAACTCGATCGAATTAATTAACATATATAATTAATAAAAATTAGAAATAAAAAGGTTATTACAGATAGTGATATTTTTTGATTTTGATACCTATGCATTTTATTTTATATCCTTAAATTAGTCAAATAAATTAATTTAATATAGGCATATTTTAACAGTTTTACTCTAGAGTATAGACATAGGATAATAATCTTTAAAATTTAAGTCATGAAAACAATTGAGGGGGCTAACTCAGCACACTCCTCACGTTATACATTTTATAAAAACTTTTAATCACATTTTGTAATTTATTTATAAAGAATTTTGAAATAAAATTTTATCTTTTTTTGAATGTATAGGTACACTTTTTTAAGTAGAAGAAATCGAGTATAGAAAATGCATTTTAGTTGGAACACTTTAAAGAGGTAATTTTCTTTTTTTCCGTATTTTTCATAAGTGTAAAAGAAAGTTAGTTACCGAATTACCTGTATAATAAAAATATTTCACTCAAACTTGATTTTTGAATCCAATGATTTCTTTTTTGCTCTCAAATTCAAAATATTAATATACTATACTAAACTATTTAAGAATTGAAATGATAATGGATCAGTTTCTACTATATCTATTAGTTTGATTTTGTATTTTTAGTTTCTATGATGTTTTATAGTTGATTTAAATAAATTCAAACGTAAAACTATTTTAACGTTTAATCTATAAATATTGATATTAAACACTTAATACAATTTTATAAATTTACCTAAATAAAATTAATAAAGAATAATACTAACATGTGACTGCTTGTAATTTACTTTTAAAATGCATTTAAACATTTTTTTTTTTTGATTCTCAATATTGTTATATTTTTTAAGATGTCCTTATAATTGCCTATATAGAACCCCTTGAATTTGTGGTTATGATGTTTTCCGAAACAAAATTAAAAATTCTAAATTTTATAATTTTGTTTTGTTGAAGCAAATGCACAAGCTACAATCAAAGAAAAAGTAATCACTAATCGATTTATTATTCATAATAACTTTTTAATTGAATCTTTGGTCTTGTTCGTGTAGCATCCTTAATACAAATCATTTTTTTTTAAATCGATTTATCATTATTCGTTTTTACGTTTATTGTATAATGTAGTGATTAAAATGTACGTAACTGAAGACTGGCTATTACTCTTGAAAGACAATTTTATTACTACCTACATTTTTTATCTGTTGTTCGCCGTCAATTAAGAAGTGAAAAATTAAGCCGAGAATTGATAATTAAAAAGAAAAAAACAAAATGGTAAAACTTGTCTAATTGATTTTATTCAATTTAAATCCCACAGTACCGGTTCCTATTCTATATATACAATATATACGTTTAAAATAAATACAGTGTTATTTTTGTTATTGTTTTTGAAAAGAATCGACAATCGTACTGTTGTTGATTTGGTTGATTTTAGTTCAGTTATTCAAATTAAATTAACTATATTATAACTACTTATTTTAGTGGTTTACACTTCATTATAATTTTAATAGTATACTTTTAGTGTAGCTGTAACAAATTGAATGGATACAAATTAAATAATATGTTCCGAGACGAATATAGATAGTAGTTTATGGACGTGAAAAATGTTAAAGAAGTAGTGGTTTTTCGACTTGTATTATATTATAGGTTATAAATAATTAGTTTTAATTAATATATATATACAATAAGGGAAGTGTGCCCATATCTAATATCAGTATACAGGTATATTTTCTGTACTTACTGTTGTCCGGTTTGGAATTAACAACTATGACTTGGGCCGACGTAACAGCCACATGGCCGGTTTGGACTCCGGTACCTCTGCACTCGTACTTGCCACTGTCTTCTGGCCTCACCCTTGGTATCACAAGCATGGATCTTTTCCTGAAATACGATACCACCGTGTAGGTATAACAAAAGCAATTTGTAACCACGTTTAATAATTACTTTTTGTATTGAATCCTTCGCCTGCCCACCAAAATCGGTACGCCATCTTTGAACCATTGCAGGGCGGGCATCGGATTGCCCTTGGCTCTGCACATCAACTTCAAAGCGCTTTTGGCTTTCAACGTTGTGTTATTGAGTCCCCACACGCCAATCGGCTGAACTATAAACAAAACGTAATAAAAGTAATTAGATTTGTTGTTGTTGTTGTTTGTAAAGCACGAAAGACCAAACGATGGTTATTACCGGCGATGGAATTGTTATTTTTAGTTTTCAAACATCTTTAAATTAAATTTCAATAACATTTGCATAATATGTGTAATCAATATCATGACTTAAATTTATATTTTCGATGTAGCTTTAATGTATTATATACACCATAATATCATCGTGTCCATATGTGGGTTTCTTACATGCGCATACGCACATAATAATATATTATATATATATATAAATAAAACAACTTTTTATGTATTAAAAAGAAGCTAAATATACGCATGTGAAATATTAACATTGGAGGATTTATAAAAAATTACACCTATACGTATTATATAATAATATAAACGGTTCGTAGCTGTGTATACGTCCGCGGATGGCTGAGACCGCGTCCGCGTTATAAGCGATCGCCCGGTCCGTCGCGGTGGTCGCCCGTCCGCCGCGAGAATCATCGGCGGAGAAATTCCAGCGCAGACGCATGTACCGAGACTGTTCGTCAAACGCTCGCATATTATAAACGTACTACATTATATTATTATTATTATTATTATTATTATTATTAATATTATTATATACTCGTGTGAAATTCCTCCGATACCATTTAAGGTACACTACTACATCACCACCGATCACGTCTGGATCTTCACACACACACACACACGTTTATATCCTTAAAATTCGATCCTGAGCACGTATCGCGGACGCTCGATTAGGATTGGTACACGAATGATAATTTATCCGATTGCGTTCGCCGATGACGTTCCCGTCGCACCTGCAGTTAGATAGTGCCTATATAATATAATATATATGGCTGCCGGCGCCGTATAATACCTGCGAATATTATTGTATATACCGCGATACAGGTATTGTATATACCACACACGAAAATGCACACGAGCGGTAATTACCACGGTTGTACCACCGGCGCACACACCACACATATACACACATATACACGTATACCTATAACGCACGGTTCTAATAGTAATCCGGTGGCAAGGACGTGTGCGACGGATACGATGCGACTTCTGCGTACTCGGAGAGCTGGCGGTGGCCGGCAAGTTCTTCGGCAGGAGTCTCCGGGCGGACGCGGGCGGGAACGTATACATACGTGACGCGGTTTATCAAAGAGGTAGACGACGACGACGACACGGAAACCGTTCTCTCCGTCTGTCCTACATCGGCCCGGGATACGTGCGACCGCAAAAACCGTATGCCCATCTTTGACGACCCCGCATGTGCACCGCGGATCCTTGACCCCGGAGACCGTCTGTATGTGCGTATTTTTTTTTCCCACTTGTATATTGTTCTCCTATATATATATATATAATAGTATTATTTATTATATTCTAGTATTTCTACTATATACCGCGTGAACGTATTTTTTTTTACCCCCGTGTAGATTTCGTCATAAACCGCAACGGAAACCGGGAATTTTCCGCAGAGGCGTGCCGTCATACCAGCTAGAAATAGGGTCTACCCCGTACGATCTAGTATCTTCGCGAATCCCGAGAGGCGTCCTAAAGTGTCCTTTCTCCCTCGAACAGCAGTGTTACGCTCGCGGATATTGTTTTTTTTTTTTTTTTTTTTTTTTTTCTGTAGACAGATGCGACGGTTTAAAGAACGGGTGCCTTTAAATTTTTTGACCTATATATTATACGGAACGGGGCGATTTGTATAGCACGTCGGGTAGTGGTGTATATGGGGGGGAGGGGGTGGACTAGATCCCGCCGAGAAGCCAAATATATTGCGTCAAGGTGTTATTTATTCCCACACCGATATAGACCATGATGAAAATCTTTGTGGAAAAAAAAAAAAAAATCACAAATGCCTTTGTGACTATCGCGTGTGTTGTTCGTATATATATATATAGTGGGCGTGCCTTTTCTCCGCGGACATGTCTATACGCATATACGTCGTATACTTACGTCTTATACATACATGTTTTGTAATGCACCATAGCCTAGGGCGGGGTGGCTCGACCGTTGGGCATGCGGCCGGCAGTGGCGGTAGTGCGGCGGAGAGAGGCCGAGATGATGGGAATATTTTGTCGTTTGCCTATGTATGGGGGGGCCATGGCGACCACAACAGTCCGGTTGTGCCTCTAAACGCCGACTATGGCAAGTGGCTCTCTTCACGAACACACACACACACACACATATTTGTATACGCAAGGCCTATGTATATATAGTACGTTTTCGTATTGTGTATATTATTATAGACACACACACACACACACATTATATATTATGTACACACGAGAGATATATTGTGTGGGTAACCTCGGTGGCCTCCGACGACGAGCCGCGGTGACTAGACCTGTCGATGATCGGTAACGTCGTCGTCAACCGGCCCGACATTAATCGCGCAGGTGTGCGGCGGACATATTATATATACGCGCGAGCAGCCAGTCAGTGGTGGCGGGCGGTATAGGAGAAACGGTGGAGGCAAATGCCTGAATAAAATATAATAATTGAATCCACCCCTCCCCCGCCTTAACGCTGTCCTGCAGACCGAGTCAATTTTTAATCGTACGTATATCGAAACATTGTTCACTATATAAATATTTTTTCCCGTTTCGATCATTTTAAAATAATGTGGTTTTCAATATTTTCCACGGTCGGCCCGTAATGGCAGTAATGAATTAAAAAAAAATTTTCATATTATTTAAAATCAAATTTGCCGTATATAGAAGTAAAAATTCAATTAATTTATACCTAACCTAATGTTTTGTAAACGCTCTAGTCAAATTAGTCAGATTCTGATGCGTTTTTTTTTTTTTTATGTCTGCAGTATACATTTTTTTCGGGTAGAAGGAATAAAGAGTTTGCAGATAGCGAATTGGCACTATAGTTGGTATACCTCCTTTGAAGTGGTAATTTTTCGATTTTCCCCATAGTCTTCTTAAGCGCAAAAACAAAAACTACCTACTACTAAATATTTTACGAACGTAGGGGAAATAACGGTTAAAAGTTAAATGTTGTCATGGTTACCTATATATTTATTTTACATTTTTTCAAAAATACTATACTACCAAACTTCGTTCGGGATCGTCTTTCGAATGCAATGTTTTATCTTTGTTTTCAAATTAAAAATAATAATAATGTAAAAGCATCCTATGTGAGGACCGAAGGGATGATGGGCAAACATCCACCATCTGTATATGGACGACTTTTTTTTTATTTATATTCGACCAATAGTGATTTGCCAGGCGGATATAATCCAATGATTAGGTTGAACGAGAGAGTTTTAAACGTTTTCCGTTTTCGTTCATTCAGTTTGTCACAGCCAGCCCCGCAGCAGCTATATAGTCTTCCCAAAAATAAAAAATTACTCGATGATCATGATAGGTTTAATATATTATGCTCGTAAATATGAGTGGGTAATAGTATCGGGCACTTAAGCGAAATTTACGCCGCAAGCGCGAAAAAAGAAATACGAAATTGCCACTAAACTATATTGTATATAATATAGGTAAGTACGCATAATGTATACACGTCGTACCTCTATAATAACAGTATATAATAATAATATTATTATTTATAAACAACTGAAAACTCAACCGGTACAGTCTAATCGAATAACAAACATTATTTATGGTCGGATCATGTAGTTCAACATTATACACCTATTAGCATTCGCACTATTTTCCGAGAACGTATATTACACGGATATAACCTGATGATCTCATTAAGCTATTATACGCATAGGAAGCTTACAAACTTTTATGTGCCTGTCGGAGAATGTCGGATATTGCATTTTTTATTTCTTTGAAAAGTATTACCGACAAAGTGTTGATTTTCAACACATTATTGATATTAATTCATGTTAAGAGCATTGGAAACGGTCATTTGTTAAGGGGTCGTATATACAAGCAATTTATTTGATTTATTCGCGTAGAATATTTGTGCGAGTAGAGTATTTAGTCTTATAAGAACACGGCTACCGTATTTGAAAATACATCGAATCCCATTTCCAACATACCGATTGTCATAGGTTAGCGATAACGATTCTGTAAACTGATATGAAATATACTTTAGAACGACTTTCCACCTTTTTACATTTTTTTCCCTCGATTTTCCTAAAAATTTAAAACGTTAATTTTTAAATGTTGGAGTATATTAACTTCATTTTAAGGGGACTCAGGGAGACAAATTAAGAAATGTGGGAAAGTCGGTGTAAAGTTGACTTTTCGAGAAATTCAGATCAGTATTTAGAATCCTTATCGTAACATTAAATATATCGGTACATTGGAAACGCAAATGGTCTAAATTACTAAATTGCTGTTACGCGTGTGATAGAGAGAGACAGACAATCGACCCTTCCAATCTCTTTAATAACAACGGAACTACCTATACAATATAATATAGTTTGATAATAAGTACAGTATACTTAAACTCTAACTGTAGATATTACATTAGATCACAATACTTGGCATTGAATTTTTGAAAATAATTAAGTTTAATATTCTAGATATTAAATGTAAAATAATTAGGACTGTATTAATTACTTAAATTTTAGTAAAACAATATATTATAATATAATAAAAAATATATATATATAATATAATATAATATAATATATAATAATAAATGCAAGTTTTTATAACTATATAAAAGACATTTAAAACACATTACAATAAATAAGAAATTTCTCAGAATATCTCAGAAAAGTTAAATGTAGTTAAAATTATTAAATACGAATAACTGTAAACTGGTTGGAAAATTATACATAAAAATGTATAAACGTTGTTTCATTCGATGTTAATCGTTTGATCTTAACAAATGATGTACTGGTTTTAAATAAATACATTTCCATGTTATATATAATAATTATAATGCGTATTTTAATACAAATATTTAACTAGATCTAATGAGTAGCAATAAATATATTATTGAATACTTAAGTACACAATTGTTACAATAATCAATAAACTTAAAACATTTATTCTTATCGAACAAATCGTATAAGGGGCCTCAAAACCTGCGATTTTTAAGGGGTTCTGGATAGGCAAATTTTAAGGTATTTTAGGAAAAATTAAAATATAACAATTTAGAAATATTTAAGTACATTTTAAAATTAATCTAAAATTGTCTCCATACTCATGCTCTATTTATTGTTGTGTAATCATGATATTTCTACCTAAAAGACCAATAAGCTGGTTAAATTATGGAACTTCATAGAAAGTCGGATTTATAATCTGAAAACAAATTCGAATTTGTTGTTTTATCTTTTAAGGACCTAACGAGGCATTTTATTCATCAATTTATTTGTTATTTTTAATAGTAAATATAACATAGCAATAAAAAAAAAAAAACATCTATCCCTAGAACGATCCCTAGAAGATCCTCAATTTTTAGACTTTTAAAAGTCCCACAGTTTCATCCCACTTCTAGGTCAATTTTATAATGGTGTTGCAGGCCCTTTAAGTATGCATTTTTCTATTATATTTTATACTGTGTAATTTAGTGATTTACGCGATGTTTATAACATTCAAGCGGCATTATGAAAGTGTATAATTTTGAAATATGACATGAACTCGAATTAAACTTGTGTATAATATATATTATAATATTATTATTTAACGATACAATATTATCAAGAAGTTGTCAGTTCATCTTTATACAATAAAATACAATATAATAAATTATGGAGAAATCGTTTCATATGAATTTGTTTTTGTTAACGGTCCAAGAATCTTGCAAAATATATAAATGTTGGTTACAAATTTTCTACTAGGGTATATTCAATATAAGTAATATTATCGTATATATTATGTCTACAAAAAAAAAAAAAAATCGAAATACTCGGATAAATTACAGATTTGCTTTTACAATGATCTGCAAATAATATTTTATCGGCATAATTTATAACATTTCGGATTTTACCATTTACATTACGACCCCATAAAAATATGTTCTTGTAGTTTTTGCATTTGTCTAAATTTAATTTAAACTATTTGACTTCGTAACAATATAATATATAGTATTTACTATTTCCAACATAGGTACTATATATTAAAATATATACGCCTATATTTTAAAGGACGTGTCGTTTTTCTGCATTGATCATAATATCACTATATAATGCAAGGCTAAATTTTCATTATATTAGTGTCAGATTTCATAAAAGAATTTCTACGATATGTGTCCTATATATTCGTTCTTATAATTTTAAAGGTATTCTGTTTTAACGATTTTATATATGGAAATAAACTGATAAAATGTTTTCTCCGAGTGACGATAATAACATTCTGTCACGGTTTTATAATGTTTACTCTGATGTTTAACCCATACAACTTTTACATTTGTTACGAATAATCGTTTATCCCATTCGGTCGAAAATACGATACCGTTCGGTTAAATGCAAATAGATCGTTTAGTGTCATTATGTTTTCTGACGGTTTTTGATTTTTGGCAGTTCTTATCGTAAACTTAAGTTGTTATTTTTTGCAGAGTGTAATCTGCTTGCGAAATCGATACATATCGTCTATATATTTGGTTTATTCGCAGTGAATACGGATCTATGCAAGGATAATGCGCAATCAGTGTGTTTAACCGGGCGTTTGCATATATGATTATAATACGTGTATATATATATATACAGGAATACTTATTACGATATAATTCGTAGCTTATAGTTTTGTACAATTGATCGAATACGCCCAAATGATATATTATTATAATACACGGTGAAATAAATTGCACTGTGTAATCACGGTTTAAGGTCGAATTTCGAATGACAATATAACAACAGCAAAAAAAAAATATCTAAACTGTAAACGGTTATAGAATAAATAAACAGTATTTTCTATTGCAAAAATAATTTATTCCTCACTGGCAGATTGACGATTGTTGTATTTTTTGTATTTTTGTGTTCAAAATCCTCGTGTACGAGAGCTGTAGTGGATATAATTACGAAAAATCAATTATTATATGCGAAAAACAACAATTTAGACAATGATAATATAGATACTATCATCATAATAATCCATATGGCACAATATACAATCGAATTCCTCATATTAATAAACATTTAGTTTTTGGCTTTAGCCCGTGCTTGAACGATTATGAATATAAATATTTATATAAAATATAAATTTCAAATTCAGTCAAACTTTTCTTTTTTTATTCCTAGAAAAAGATTTTTTTTAAATATAAAATATTCTATCCAATATCTACATAATACATGACCGCAATAAGTTATAATTCAATATAATATAGTCTACTTTATATTGGTTTTAGTAATTTCAGTTTTTCAATGTTAGATTATAGCATTGAACTCAATTAAAAATTGCTACATTTTTAAAGGTCCCTGTAATAATTTTTATGTTTCATTTAAATAATAGTGCTTTTAAAATTCAGACAAGTATTTTGATTAGTTTAGCGTTATTTTTGTGTAAAATTAATAATATACTCATTAACTGTAAACGGCTACATTTCGAGTTATGTTTTATGTTCTAATGGTCTTTTTTAGAGAACATTAAAGTATGAAACACCTATGATTTTGTTTGTGGCACATAAAATCAGGAAATTGTATAATATGCAAAATCGTCATAAATCAAAATATAGTATTTTTGTCCTATAATAGTTCAGTTTTGATAAAACAACTCATAACTCTAGTCATAGTTTTTAAAAAAAATTTTCAATATTACATTTTATTAATTGTAAATAAATATAATATATATTTACTTGTCATAAATCATGATTATAGCTTTTAAAACTAAGTTTCACAGAATTTTGAAATTTTAAATCCATTTTTCTCTGAAAAACGATATTTGCATATTTACTATTTGAGTTATAGCAATTTAATACTAAGGATGTGATGTATATAAAATACATTTGTGGCTTGGAAAAAACCGTGTCAAACGTTCTAAAGAAATATTCAAATTTAATGCATTAAAATCCGTACTTTTGCATTATTATAAAAAATTTGTTTATAAATTATTGTTGGACATAAAATTATGTGTACTACCACACACTTTGTGTAATATGAATAACAATATTGTGGGTTAGGTTAGAAAAATTGTTAGGTAACAATACCCACGCGAAAATAATTTTAAAAATCCGAAGTTTAAAATATTGTCGATTGGATTTTGAAAACACAAAATATGAAATGCTCAAAAAGTATTTTATAATTAGAAATTCAAACTAAATTAAATATTAAAACACACACACATATATATATATATATATTTAATAAGCATGTTGTAATATAAATGTATAAGGATACGCATTTATAAATAAATAATTTAATTATAATTAAATAAATATTTTTTAAAAAATTGTTTTACTCATTGAATTTAGAAATAAATGGCGAATAAGACGTTAGACGATATATTCAAAAAAAAAAAATGTTATTTAGAAAAAAAATACATAGATAGGAAAACTTGACGACAGCAGCGATTTAGGACTGTTAACACGTCAGCACGGCTCTGACCCCCCCAATCCCCTTGTAAGCAATTTTCAGAAAATGACGGACCCCCCTCTAGATGCTTGCGTAATACTTAAACGCCCCCTTATGTTTCCTTATATTTTCTTTTATTCTAATATTATTCCAGTTCTGTATTTATTTTAGACATTGTCGTTCGTTATATGTTATGTTATTGTGACTATATATAGATTATTGATAAATTCGAATAAATATTCAACAAAATATTCTCTCGGTCGGGTTCGCGAAGAAAAATAAACAAATTTGTTCACCGAACAGCGGGGATGACCACATGGGGTTTTGGATATAAAGTTAAAAAAATATGTTACGTGTGTAGTTGTAATGTGATAAGTGACAATAATAATAAAAATAATAATACAGGCAGTGTTGATATAATATTGTGGATACTGACGAAGCGTGTTGTCGGACGAGTAAACATAATATATAGTGTACGTGCACGAGAGGCGAAGACCCCCAGAAATAGATGCGCCGAGTGGCAGCTTCGGGGAAAGGGTGTGTCAACGCATCCACTATTTGTCAGTCTGTTAGCGGTCCGTTTCGGAAACGAAACCAGAACGCTATTTCGGCGTTTGGCTGCGCAGCCAGTGAGGTGCGCATTTACCCCGTTCGCGTAGCTATTAGGGGGCGTGCGCACCCTCTGGGTCCATTTTAAAATTAGAACTCGAAACGCGCGATAACTCAAGACTTGTATCACTCAACGTCGTCGGCTCGTGTCTCAAGTACTTATTATTATTATTATGTTATTCTTAGCTATACCTAGGTAATCTATATTATAATATACTCGTAAATGACGAAATATTTTATTAATAATTTTATATTTTATTATATATTATATAGAGTTTTTTGTTTTTCATTATTTTCATTTTTATTACTAAAGCTGCCGGTAAACCGGTATTGGAAATATTGTGTATACAGTATATTAGGTACTCGTATTTCGTATCTCTATAATGTTGTAATTACACACGAGGGAGGTTTTTTTTAAAGTTAATAATATTGTAAGTGCGTTTATTATGATTAAAGAAGGATAATATTTAATGTAAGCTTACATATATCTCTATTATATTATATAATTGCGGTAAATATTTTTATTATGAAACATATTGATTTACATTGAAATAAATGTCCGTTATTTTTATGTTTAGATTTCTTGTGAATTCCAAACCACCAAATCAGCTCGGTGTTAATACTTGATAAGCCGTTTATCGCTTCTTCGAGAAATTCATAGATTCCAGATATTTTATAGATTCACCTATAGATTTGCAATCTCACAGATTTTACACATGACGGAAGATTTGACGTATCGGCGGGAGACGAAATTTCATGGGTGGGTGTGCAAAGAACAACGCGGGAACCTCGTCGCACTGTCGCTTTTGGATTCGTTTCAATCGCACTGTTTCTGCTATTGCTGACTCTGTTACCGCCGGACGGCAATAAAATATAACATAATATACTGTATACCGAAAGTTAATAAAATAAACAAAAAATCGTACGCGGACGTCGTCCTTGTTATAACGGAGTTATACATATTATATATATCTATCAATTTTTTTTTTTTTTTTTTTTGGCATCACACTCAGACAGTGCTCGGCTGCAGTACACTCGGTGACTCATTCAATACATACACACACACACATACACGCATATACACACATATCTCTACGCGCCAAACAATCTGCATGTTTTATTGCCCGTCTCCAAATCTGTAAGCACAGAGTTGGATGTCAAAAAGCGAAAAATAGCGAATGTTTATTTATTTATTTTTTGAACTGTAATTTTCGGATTTCCTGCGGTGTTTTTCGCGTGAATCCCACGTGCTGCGGCCATAGACGCGCGTGCGGTTGACGCGAGAGAACCGATATGATAATATTATTTCCGTCGACGGGGGTGTTGATGTCGTTATAAATCCGTCTCGTTTGCGTACACAAAACACACGCAAACGCATCAATATGCAAGAACGTCATCGTAAATGTCAAAATATTATCATAAAAGATCAATTTAATAAGGGACATATACGACATTTATACGATATCCCGGTCTATGTTGTTAATTAAGTAGGTGCCTATACTTATACCTACTTTGTTTCACTATTTCACGCATAATCGCCCTCTTTTAGGCTAACCTGACCTCAAGTAATAGCTGTTTTTATTTGTGGAATGATCAGTATTGGTTTGAGTCCTCTTTCGCGGAACAGAGTATAATATAACAAATTTTCACGTTGATTAACCATCATTTATGTAAATATAAAAATAGTATATTACAATTTTTATTTTTATAATTTTAACATAGGTATAGGTAGGTACCATACATTTGGTTTGACCTTGATCACGGTTGTAAATAAGACTGGTTTTCGAGAAAATAAGCAAAGGAAAAAATATAAAAGAAAATACATAATATAATAATGCAGACATATTCCTTAAATGTATGCAAAATGTATCCCAAAAATATGTTTGCGAGGCCCTAGGCATGGGCTCAGTTTGTCTTTTCTCTCCTTCTACCGGCACTGGTTGTACAAAAACTAGAATCAACTACTATCCTGGCAGGGCCGTTCCGAAAAATTATTTATAGGAAGAGAGGGGTATGAAAATGTGAAAAAAACTTTTTTCCCATTTTGCCGACTAAAAATCTAATAATTTGTAGTTTGCTCGACTTCCGAATTCCGAATAATGCTTCATTGCTGCATAATTTTATATTTCCGTCTAAATTCTAAAATACTTAATTCAAAACTTAGTAAGTAAAAAAAAAAGTCATAACTTCGGACACACATTCCCCTTTCTCTAATGCAATATTAAATAGGGGCGGTGATAGTGCGTCGCCTTATTTTAGTACCACCATGACTTCGAATGTTTCTAATAAAGTATTCCATATTCTCACTTGAATCTAAACTCGTACATAATATTATATATACACCTATATATGCTGTCTAATGTCTTGTTGAAATCAATGAATACTTGCCCCCAAATTTGATCTATATTTGTATTTTTCTTCATTATTTGTCGGATGACTGATATGATTGTTGACTTATTTTTTCGGAAGTCACTCTGGTATTCACCGATGAATTCCTTAGCTATTGGTTGAAATCTTTCTAGTGGTATTTTTAAAAATTTTAGTGTTTAATAAGAAAATGCTTCTATAATTATGTAATTTATCACCTTTTTTATATATTGGTATGATAATCGCATTGCTCCAGTACTTTGGCAATTCTTCTTCATACTATACCTCTTTACATACTTTATGTATAATCTTGCATAAATTCTCTCCACATATTTTATCAGATCCAAATTTATTCCGTCACTACTTGGAGCTTTCTAATTTTTTAAGCTTTGAATCTCCTTTCTCATTTCATTTATTGTTACGTCTTGCACTATTGTTCTGTTTTATCGTCCTTCCATTCTGAGATAAGTGACTTAGGGGTTTCCATATTTAGTAGTTCTTGGAAATATACTTTTTACTTAAATAATATTTTTTCCAACTGCTTGTGATATTTTATTGTATTAAATAATTATAGTATTTTTCCTCGTGTGTATGATCTTTTTCTGTTTTTTTTTCAACCAAAGATTACATTTAAATGTTCCCATTTTATCCTTTGTATTGTTTTTTTGCACTTTCTATGTTTGTATGTTTGTCATTGTGTATATCTATGTAAGTTTATTGGATTTCGATTTGCTAGATACTTTTGTCGTGCTTCATTTATACTTGCCAGTGCCTTCCTACAATCATCATCAAACCATTTATTGTGTTTTTACGTTGATTCTTCTATGATCCTTTTCGTTATTTTAGTTATAGCGTTCTATATCTGTTGCCATGCTATTAGCTCTGTGGAGGTGGGGTTGGTATTATTTCCAGCTTTTTTGTAACCACTTCTACATATTTTTTTTTTACTCTTTCTACTTTGAGTTTGATCCACTCCCATTAAATATTTCTAAATACGTTTCTGCAATATATATATATATATGTACTAAAGTTATATTACCACTCATAAATAGATTTTTTATGATCTTGAAACTTGCCAGGGCAGAGTTTCCCGTATACCTGATAAAATTGAACCATACTCACTAGTAATACGTAATTTTATACCTACATAAATTAATTTTTTTGTCATATAAATATCAAAATTTGCACTTAAAAGTTAAAATATGATGTAAATTATAATAGTCTTCGTACATTTGGTGTAATATGCAAAATAAAAATATAATAATAATATATTTAATGGATGAATAGGTTTTTGATAATAATTTAGGTTTAACTATACAAGATTAAAAAAATCACCGCGTGTGTGAAATAGCTGTAATTTTATCACATATAATTAGTTCATTTCAAATTTTCACGCGTTGGATAAGAAGCTACTCTTAAATAAATCGAATTTTCTGTTTTATACACTACTGTGAATATATTTAGTACGGTAATAATTTTATTACATATTAACCAAACAATAATATAAACGGTATACGGTTATGTTAAATTACTGTTTCGGACTTGTAACGGTCTCCACAAAATACAGTTCCGACTCAACGCGTTATAACAAAATAAGAAACGACGCGAGAGAATATTATATCGTTACACTGATGTACGTCTTCTATAATATTAGAAAATATGATTTTCTGTGTATTATATTATACAATGTATAGTGTATTCATCGACAAATTTAATACGGAATATTAATAAAAGATAAACATGAATTTGATTTGGAGGTCAGGGTGTTGTTTTTTGACGAAAGAAAATGATTTAAAATATATATTTGAATAATTTTCTTAAAGTTTTGATCTAATGTTTAAGCACATGGAAAAATAAAATTGTCTCTAATGAATCATTCTTTGCAATTATTTTTTTTGAAAGTAAATTTTCATAAATAATATCTAGATCTATTTTAAAAACATACCGAATAAAAATAAAATTTCGATTTGTGTAATTTTTAAGTTCTTTATATATATATATATATGAATTTATATTGAGGACGTTTAACTAGAAGGAAATACCTATGTAAAAATTCAATGCTGGGCAAGTTAATGATTTTTTTAACTCAGTTAAGTTAAGTTTAAAAAAGAACTTATTAACTTAAGAAAGTTAATTTTTTTATGAGTCAATATAACATTTAAGATTTACAGGTATAATTAAGTATCTAATATTTTTTTGGAAATACTGTTATTTTATAACTAAGCATTTTTTAATTTTTAAAAATCATTAACATAATGTAAGTGAAAATACTACAATGTATTTATAATAATAATTATTAAAATAAACAACTAATAGGTTCATAAAAATGATTAATTAGTAGGTACCTACACATTTCTTCAAAATTTTAACAAGTGGAAATTGCTCATTGAAAATTAGTAGGTACTTACCTTAATATAGTTTATTGATAGGAAATCTAATATATTCCCTATTTATTCTTAATATAATATATAGTATAATAATATGTAGAGATTATTATATAATATATATGTATTATTGTTTTATTTATATTTTTGGGAAATAAATAATTCTTATAATATAATAATCACCTATTAAAAATGACACACACAACTTTATTTTTATTCAACCATTTTGACAATACACTTAATATGAAATCAAAATGTATCAATTATTTTAAAATTAACTTAACTGAGTCTTAATTAAAAGTAACTCGTTATTTAAAAGTTAATATAACCAAAAAATAAGTTAAGTTAACAAAAACAAATATAAAACATTAAGTTAAAAGTTAAAATTAACCTAACTTTTAACTCATTAACTCATTAATATTTAGAATTGAACTAAAACAGAGCTTCTCCAATAGAAAACTAGAAAAAATACCAATAAAATCTATGTACAGTGTTGCGTATAAGGAGGACAATTTATACAGAGAGGATCTATAGGAATGTGTTAGAAATTTTTTTTATCCCATTATAGTTATAATTTTTAATATAACGCATCCAGGAAATTTAAGTTAAAGTTAAGTAGATATACATAATTATTTTATATTATTATATTATTTTATAAATATTGAATATTTACTTAATATTAATTGTTTTGGAGAGTATAATTTATTTGATTTTTATTATTTAAAAATATATTAAAATATAATGTGTATATGAATTGAGTGAATAAATATACATAGTTTTTAATTTGTTTGATAATAATATTGTTCTCGGGTAAAAAATATTATTATTTTAACATTTGAAATTATATTGAGTATTGAAACATTAAACTAGGTTAATAGATTTGAAATTTGAATTTGTTTATAAATATATGTATAATGTATATTGTATATACATTCAAAGTTCTGGTTTATTAGGCTATAACAATAAATATATATTCTAAAAAATATATTTGGATTAAAGACGCGTATAATGTTGAGAACGATGGTAAAAATGTGTACGACGGAATTACTGGTTTTCTTAACTGTACAGTTTACTTAAATACCATAAAAACATCACGATCTATATAGAGCGATAAATTGGAGGACATTACGAGCGTCTATCAGTTATACATATTATATTATATATACCTATTAAAGATACAGTTAAATATTTTTAATATAATAAGTTGTATTGATATATATTTGTAGAGTTAGTAATGTATTTAGTAATTTATTTAAGTGAATTATAAGAATTATATTTCATATTATATATATACAAATATCATATTATATAGTATAGCCAAGAGCAGATAACCAAAATTATAAAATGTGTATGACTAATTAAATGATACAATTTAGAAATGATACAGAAAACTAACTAGTTTTATAATTTTTGATTCAAATTTAAATTTAAAAACAATTTTAACCACTCACATATATTATGTGTCAGGAACTAAAAATACTTGTATTATATGCATCCCTATAAAAAATTATTACTTCATAGAGTTGTGTGTTATAATACAATAATGTAAATCTTTATTATGATTTGACTAGGGTCCTTAACAATACACACTAATAGAGGTAGAATATTTTTTATAATTATCATTAGGAAGTCCTTACTCCTTAAGCTAAGAACCCACTGCAGGTATTTTTTGTTAATGTGAGTTTATAAAAATTTTATGCGCGTGTTCACGAACGAAGTTGATGAGGTCACGTTAGACCGACATCTTGACAACGATTAAACGCGTGGTAAAACGCAGAATATCAAACATGTTTGAGTTTAAGTGTTTCCCAAGCGTTCTACTTGTAGCATCAAAAATGTTACACATGCTCATTGAGGCTCTCACAATATTATTATATACGTTTGTGAAAATCTAATCAATGCTAACTAAAAAACGCAAAACGCTGGCGGTGGGTCCTTAACTTTAGATATTGTTATAATGTATAAAAAAATAAAGTATAGGTATAATATTTGATTGATGTGCCATAAAAATGAAAATTTGAATAATATACTAGTATAGGCATATGTATATTGCATATAATATGTATTTATTAACTATATTATAAACATGAATTGGTCGACGGAGTACACTTGTACTTCCAGCAAGTCCAGTTTTTGGTTTAAATTATTGAATTTTATATTAACCTGTAATCAAGTATGATTTCTGACTATAATTTAAAATGTGTATATTTATATTTATTCATATGATTTTTTTATTCGTTTAGTTTAGGTATCTTAAGCATTTATAAAAAATTTTACAACGATTCCCATTTCTTGTCATAACTTATTTTAAGAGAAAATATTCATAAAACCCAGTTCGGAGGGCTAATTTAAGGAACGAAATAAAATAGGAAACATATATTTTTGAAACCGAGTTTTAGATTTGTGATATTTAATTATTCAAAAGATGAGGTTATAGCATTTATAATAGTTGTATCTATAAGTGTATATATATATATATATATAATATGTATTGAAAAATCAGTTATTGTGAAATTAATTAAAATATTCGATTTTTTTTGTGACTATATCTACATACAGTGATTTTGAAAAATGATATTTTGCTCTTCTAGTGAAAATGTTCTACGTAATATATGCTATATAAACTTACATACTATAATAGTTATGTACATGTAAAATGTATAGTAGAACATATTTAGTTAATTTTATATATAATATTTATAATTTATAAACCCAATAAAATGCTTGTGTACTTTTAGCTGAAAAGTAGGGTAGATATATATTTATGTATACGACGAGAGCGACGACGACGATAATAATTAGGAGTGTATATATAATATATGATATATAATGAGATAAAAAAAAAAAAAAAAATAATGTATACGACGAGCGTGGCTACTTAACGTGTATATGTACGGGATGTTTGGGATTCCTGAGACGCCGCGCTCTGAGCACGTGCCCCGTACTCGGGAGAAGTAGAAGAGGACAGACTATTATGATACGACGTCCATCCATCGCTAGTCCCCTATAGTCCCCACAGATTCACCCTAACAAAATATACGTTTCATAGTATATTACCACTATACCAGGACCAAAAATTGTGTGACACGCTTTGTGTAATAGAACGAACTACGAAGAATTTGCTAAACTGTTCTAAACATTTGATTTTAATTCATATACTTTTACTGCCTTCTTAGTGGTAAGTGCTGCCAGTAACTATAAAAGTACACTGTTGAGAATATGAAAATTCATATTTTTTGTACTTATACATCTGATTATACAATAAATTACATTTTAAAATTGAATCTTGAGGTAGGTAGGTACCTACTATAATATAAAACGTATAGGTACTGCATAAAAGTGACGCAGAATGGCCAGAATTTAAATTAACATTAATATAAATTATAATAATCTCATTTATGATAATTTGACAGTATTACTGCACTTGATACTAGGAGGGTAATACATGTATAATATATTGTATAAATGTTAGTGTATCTACTTTCATATAATATACCTATTTAATATGTATATTAGGGTGCCACACTAAAAATTCAACTTTGTTATAATCAATTTGACATCCCATTATTTTTTTACATATCGTACCTGTATAAATCTATGCAAATTTTTAATATTTAAAATTATTTTTAAAGGTAGTTCAATAACTTGTAACATTAGATTACAAAAAAACGGGTTAAAATGGTTATTTCGTTGTAATTTCGAAATTACTGGGTCTAATAACTTTAAGTTATCACAGAATTTATATTTTACCACTATATATAAGTTGGAAAAATATTTTTCAAAATTTCATTGCTCAAAAAAAAAAAAAATATATATATATATATACATAATTTTTTGGAGTCCAGGTTGCAGGCTAAATATAAAACCAATACATGTAAAAATACATTTTTCATTTTAAATTAAATTTCAAACACAGAACTTTATAAACTTAAATATTATTTTGACACATTTTAAAACTAATTACGAATTAAAGTAGATTTATTTGAGTTGGGGAATTTATGACGATGGTTTTCACTGAGGTACCAAAAGTGATTTGAAAAACTTTTGATTGCAATTTTTTTTGTTTATATTTTTATATTCTACAAATTTTTTTTTATTAAATTCAAATCATTTTTAGGAGCTGACATTGTAGACTGGGCGTTACACCAATATTTTATATACACACCAAGCACAAAAATATTGAAGTGACACAAACAGTTTTTTTCTTGAGATGTTAAATGTAACTGCGATTGAAAGATGTATATTTTTAAGTAATAAATAAGTTTGGCCATTCATCTGGCCCTATGATATGCTCCTAAAGTTAAAATATTAGTTTTATTTTGCGGAAGATACCTTAGAAAAAGAACTGATAATTGAAGTAGCTCTTTATAATCGTCTCTAGGCTGAAACTCGTCCAAAATACACAGTACATAATACACAAATACACTAGTAAACAACACAATAATAAAATCAAGTTATTTTTTTGTGGCAATAATGTTAAATTAATATAATCTTCTGGAATTCCACTTTCAATTTAGATTTGTCAATCTTTATTCAGGATGTAGAAAATATTTGGCCCACTTGATGCATCCATTAATGCATTATAAACTTTCTCTATAAAAGTTCCATAATGTGATGCCCGCTAGCTTATATCTTTATCAAGTTTTTGCTCTAATAGTGTGCAACATCTTGATTTTATACCTGTATTGCTAGATGTGATATCAAAGGACATAAACTGCACATGATCAATTAATATCCTAAAGTATATTATATACTGATTCAGCCTGTGCTTCGTCTGTACCACTAAGTATTTTAGGAACTCACAAAAGTTTAGTTATATTTTCTCTAGTTACAAGAACAGCTAAACGGTTTAAAGACTCTTTTGATGTTATAAATGGAAGTATTTTTTCATCCCAATTTTGTACCGATAATAGAACAGAAGGAGAAAATTTATTTTTCATTTCTTTTGCTATTTTTTCACGTTTTCGAATAGATTCCTTATTTAAAGTTAACTGCTTAGCATCAACTCCTAAAGATGATGCTGCTGGTGCCAAGACATATGTAGAATTTCTATCACTCATTTTAGCGCTATCTAATACAGATGATAGTTCAGAACCTATAATATTTTTAAGCCTGGAAGATAACTTTTGTTTTTTAGGCTGGTTTTTTATATATTCTTCATCAGACTGAAAACTAATTTAATTTTCACTATGATTATCCTCTATTACTTTACTTAAGTTTAATATTCTTTCAACTTCTTTCTTTCTTCTACCTTCTTCTTTTCATTTTCTTAATTCACTACGTTTTTCTATTAAACTAATTTTTTGTTAACTGATATCATACAATCCCGTCTTCCTTTTTCTCTTTGTGTTAGTAAAAATTTTCTATCTTCTGGAATTGTAATTAAAGATTTCTAAAGAATCAGAAGGTGCAATTGAATTTTTTTTCAACCCTTGCCAAGTACTTGAAAAACTTTTTATTTTTGTTATAATCTGACAATCAAATTTTGTATAGGTATTATGGGCTACTCCTAAAATGTTAAAAATTCTTTAGAAACGGATTTAGCACTATTTTGAATTGTATTTTTATCATTAATATGCAGGTAGATAGATCTTTCCAATATCTGTCTTAATGTAATATAAAAAATGATAAATGGTGAAACACTTACACCAATATGAATTTTTGAATAGGTACTCATACAATATCAAAATGAAAGTTTAAATAAATAAATACTTTTTACATTAAAGTACAAAAACTTTTAAATACTAAGAAATTAAAACAATGAATACATGCATCGAAATCCAACAGGCACATACTAAAGAAACGGAATTTTATATAATATAGATTTTGTAAATAATCGTAAATATTAAACTTATCTCATTAAAACTCTATCAGCTTTGAGCGACCAATAGGTATACATTATCTGATAGATATGAAATTTGCTGTGTTTTATCTTCATACGATAAGAGATAAAAATAAAAGGTGTCATTCACATAAATCACATTTTTATTTTCCAATACCTCTAATTGATTGGCACCCTAAATCGTACATATATATATATCAAATACTTTACGATGAACATTACTGCGAAGCTAAATGTAAACTTTTCTTAACTAAAATAATGTCGATGGCGAAAAATATAATAAAACGGTTATAAAATAATATCTCTAATTACTTTGTACATAAATTAAGTATTATTATATACTTAATCTATGCTATTTATATTACAATGTCTTTGTGTATGAGATTACTTGCTTTTATACGGGGAATTTGTCATTCCCCGTATTCAGCTGCCTACAACTGCACGGGACCCAACATATTGTGTATACCGCGTTAGGTATACACTAATACGGTATATACCCTATACCGGGGGACCGGTACATTGGGACTTTAATAAACAACTACACCCCGGGGCTGAACGAATATTGGCCCGCACACAATCACGACGGTCGCGCGCGCGTTCACACACACACGCACACGCGTAATTTATTCTGCACCAAAAAATTATACCGATTGTGTTCATTTGTTGTCTTTTTTTTTTTTTTTTCATTTCGCTACCGGCCTCATTTTATACGAGATTCCTCAGTGTCGTGTCGTCGTCGTCGTCGTCGTAGTTTTTTCCCTTCTGCCTATATATATAATATATATATATATACAGTATTTATGCGCCCGACATATGATTATCATCCTTCGTCGTCTGTCAATCGTCTGCTGCTCCTGCCGATGCTGCTGCCGGCCTCGCATTCAGTCCAGTGGTTTTGTATACACATATATAGGTATGTATGTATATATTATACGCATTATACGAAACCGGCAACGACGAGGAGTATAAACGCCACCGCCTTTTTCCATACTTTTATACGCCTCTATTAACATTTTTCGTCGGTAGACGCGCGCGAGCGTTCAGACACGAAAAATACCTTTGACGGCGGCACATATTATTATTATTATTATTATTATTATTATTATTATTGTATTATATTATATTATTATATATTATATTGTCGTCCCACCCGTCGGCGGTGGCGGTGTGTGCAGAGTAGATTATTATTATATGCGATTTAGATTTATGCGGTCACACACAACCCTGACCGCGCCATCGTCGTCGCCGAGATCATTTTAATGACGGCGTGCCCGGGCTAGACGACAGATGCCAATCAAATGTGTATACCTTCTTAAATCATTTGCCCCGAGACCGAGGGAATGTCGGACATTTTTGGTCTGCACGGCGGCCTTGGAATCGTATATGTCGTCGTATGCGGCGTAGGCATACGCAGTATATACGACCACACCGTGCGTACAAGTGTCGCCGAGCGCGTACGAACGCTCGGGTTGTCAGGTGTAACTTTTCATTTATCCAAGACGTTGCCGTCCGAACTTTAATATTATGTACATTACCGATCTCGACAGCCGGAAAGGGGCTGTATTGAAAGGGCTGTATGCGCGAACACTCGTCGACACTGTTACGTATTGCCGACGGTACACTTTTGCACTTCGGACGAATAGACAAAACCATCATATTGAACGGCGACAGTTTTGTGGGGGAGGGTTTCTGTAACGAGACACCGCTGGTACTATATAGAGGGCCAAGTATAGACTTTCCAGAGAGTATATATGAATGTTATTATATCGATGTAAATAACGTGTATATATATGTTCGTTTAATTGCGTCTGCTGCCGCCCGCCCGACTGAAAACGCATCGTAAATAACCGTTTGTACAAATGAGTCTCGTATATTATACACATATACAAAACGCAGACCGACATAGTCTCTGTGCGTATATTATGTGTGCAGTAAATGTTTACGTTAGTGGTGGCGGCGCTCGAACGGGCTATTATATAGCCGTAGCAGCAAGCCGCGCGCGTTCACCGCCGGCGATCACCCGGACCGCTCCACATATAATAATATAATATTTTAATACGGCGTGCGGTTTTTCTCACATTATCGTGAAAACTAAACCCCGAGACTAGCAATAAGAGTCTAGAAATAGTATGACGTAGTCCATGTGTGGCATATATATATATACATATATACACAGACACCGCCGACGTGCGATATGGTCAATATAATATATTTACGTATATACGATTGTTATAGAATGCACAGAGTAATGGCCCCGGCTAGCTCAGTCGGTAGAGCACGACACTCTTAATCTCGGGGGTCGTGGGTTCTCGAGCCCCCACGTTGGGCGCCAACTTTGTTGGACGCATCGAGCGTCTCCATATACGACAACTCCAAAAACGTGTTTAATATGCTTTAGTTTATTTAAAAAACTGTACTTTAAAAATAAAATATATTGACTTCTTCAAAAATGTATTGATACCTTTCCGTCCCGTCCGGAGCAGAAGTGACACGCATTAAATATTTCATTGATAAATTTCGATTCCTAAATACAAAGTCAGCGAGAAACAAAACGGCCCATATTGCGAAAACACACGCACACGCACATATACATATACATATATATATATATTTACAACAGCAGTGTGCAATGGGCGGCGAGAGAGTTTAATCGGTGGCGATTACGAGTAAGACGCGATTTTCACGTATGTGTGTGTGTGTATTTTACGATCGGTCCACTTAGGATATACCAATATATTATTATAGTTTATATACCTATATTATACATATTGTGGTGGTGGCAGTAATAATTAGCAAGAGAGTTCCGATAAAACAAATGGACAAAGTAGCTACCGGTCCGAATGGTTAGGGCCCAGTCACTATATACTATGTACTCGCGTATATATGCACGTATGTTATAGGTATATACGAGTATATTGTATATATACTACTATTATACTATATATCTACTATACGAGGACAACGATGGATGAGACGGAAACAGGTCTGCCACCGGGGGGACCACACACGCGCCGCGGCCCGCGGGATAGGCGCTCCGACTTCTAGACTTGGACGACTTGCGACGACGACCGAAACGATTGTGTGTTATAATATACTGTATTACAATATAATATACCTATGCGTGTGTGTGTGTGTCCGCCACCGCACCGTTATGTGTACTACGTCGCGTATATTATTCGTAAGCAGATCGTCGGCAGTGTTCGTGTGCGTTTTTTCGAAATTCGGTTTCCCGCCAAAACCGGTTCGGGAACACCCAAAAAGCCACACATACAGTGGCGGTGGCGAATTGACGTTTTTTTTTCTCCGTCAAAACTTATTTCCTGCGGTTTTTTTTTTTTTTTTTTATACCTCGAAAGTCATTCAATCGCCATTTGGCGAGGCCCCCTAACACGCGAATTAGATTCTTCAAAATTATTTTTTTTTACTTTAGTTTTTTTTTTTTTTTTGTTCGAACGAGAATCACCTGTCTAATGAATATTAGCAGACCGTCTGCGTTTTTTTTTTTTTTTTGGGAGGGGGGATATGTATACATTCGAATATCGCTGTACTATAATACAATATAATTATTAGACACGTGCTACTACCGCCGTTCGTCTGTGCGTTCGGTGTTTTTCTATTACGTTTCGTGTGTACATATTGAGAATATCCAAATAAACAGTGATCGGAATCATTTCGGGAATATCTACACTTTTAATTTTAATTTTAATCGCACAAATACGACTTGAGGTAACTCGTCTCCTTCAGTAATTTGATATCGTGAATAATATTTAAATCTAATGGTGTGAGTCCGGTTGCATTTTACTCAAGGGTCGCAAAAATTACTGGGGGCACAGACTATCATTCGAGTTGAAGTGAAAATTATCAGCTCCCTCAAATACGCGGAACAATTCGATATATGAAATTAGTAATTGCGCAATGATAATAATACTATTACAATGATTCAACTAAGGTCGTTTTATATGTGTACACTAATTATTATTGATGTAATTAATTCCTGGAGAACACACTTTAACTATTTTAATTTTTAAGGGTGTTATAAAACTTACAATGTGTATCAAACATGCACACTATACACAAAACACGCATTGTTTGATAAATACAGTACAAAAAAACGTGTTTCATAATAATAATAATAATAGGTATACATCAAAATATATAAAATATACATGATTTGAAAATACGACGATTGTGCTGTGTGCTTGTATAATATACCTACTTATACATCATGATTATACAGATTACAGTAAAAAACGATTTGAATATCTAAACATTCATCAGGTGGAACTATGGAAGGGTTGTAGTACATATCTTATAAAATTTTTATTAGGCGACAATAATTACAAAAAAATTGGGCTTTTAGATAGATACTAACAGTGATGCAAATAGATCAACGCAGGTGATTTTTTTGTAATACAAATTTTCAACAGAAATTAATAAACCTGGTTATATAACATTGATTTTATCCCATAAATATCCTTATTCACTAAATTAGCTCCAAATTTGCCCCTGATTATATATCTCTGCAGATACTTCCTCGAATATTTGGGTCGATATTCATTTTGGGCGAGGAAGTCATAAGGGTATAATTTATGGTATTAATTATGAATCATAATTGTATAACTTTTTCAGGGCACGTATTTGCAGCATAAATAACATATTATTGATATAAAATATGAGTTCTTTATTAAACTAAGGGAATGTCGTCAGTCACTATTTATATTAAAAATCCAAATCATATGCAATTTATATACACAATGGGTATTATTCCATAATATTTTTCATTGAGGAAATTTTTAATAGGGTTCATGAAGTATCTATTGACTTTTCATGCAGTTTTTTGTTTAATTTTATATTTATTTTTAAACCGCATCAGATTTTTATTAAAAAAATTATAATATCTAAGATTTTCTCATTTTCTTCCCACCTACAACCCTTCAATATTAAATATAGATTTTTGAGGTAATTTTTATGTTTAATAATTGAAATTTGTGATCCTGCTTATTAGCTATATTTATGTCACTATGGTCATTATAACAAAATAAAGATTGGCTTTTTACTATACTACATAGGGCATAACATATTAAATGTTAAATTAATTCTAGACTAATATAATATTATAATACTAAAATACATTGTGTTTTGTGAACATATTAAAATGCTGTAAAAAATCAATGTCGCCCAATTATTAAAAATATTAATACTATGCGATAATTTTCTCGCCTATAGTATACTAGTTGAGATATGCACAGGAGGGAGAGGGTACTATGCTATTATTATTTGTTACCAAATTATTTAGTTATATGTAAAACTGGATCCATATTGGTTAGATAATAATATAACTATTATATTATCAAATAGTCCAGCTGTTATATATGTATGTATAACATACATACATTATAGTATAACATACTCGTATGTTAAAATTTTGTGAGAGTATGGTGCGTTTATATTTATATCTTATATAGTGTGTAGAAACATATACGTTTTTTTTTTATTTGGACAGGATAATAGTTCTTTAGTCGAACAAAATGGATTATTTCGATATTTTAATACGTATTATTAGGTAAAAAATCGAATCGAACATAATTTAAAACAACCTCTTTGCCAGCCCGCGAATTACCGGAGGGGCCCACCGCCATACATTTTCAATTCGTCCGGACTTACAAAACTGTTCACGTAGCGGTTCGTGTGATGTTACATGACATTCCTGGGTATAGTATTTACCAAACCGATTTTTATATCCATAAGCATAATATACTCGGGAAAAACACTGACGTGTCGAATTGCGTGCTTGGATTTCATTTGATTTTAACGGGCTTATAAATCATTTTCAATCCAGTCTCACGCGATCGAATCTCAAAAATATTGTCAAGTCCGTACTTTATTCATCTTCCCAGATGAGTATCATTATTTGGGTTATAGTGTCGTCAGTCATAATATTTCATACAATTATTAAATCGACACAGTTAATTAAATATACATTAAAACTAGTTTTAACGTTTTTAAACCGAATATTATTACCTACCAACTTCTTTCCCTAAGGTTAGGTTTATTTATTTTAGATACGATTTTATTGTTATTCGTTTAATAAATGATCTATGACCATTAATATATTCAGATGAATATTAAGTATATACGTAATAGATTTATTGTAATATCTTCTATAGTTGAGTCTATTAGTTATAGTCTATTTTTATTTTTAAATTCACGAAATCCTCGAATTTTTTAAACCTTTTTCAAATCATTTTTTATTTGTTGTTCATATTATGTGTAACTGTCTGAGATGAGCAAACTTCGATTAGTGACTATGTATAATATACCTGCTGAATATTAGGAAGAATCGTAACGAATTGGTCTCGGTTATAATTTTGATTTTTTCTGTATGCTACTTTTTGTGTAAAAGGAATCGCATAGGAGTTTTGGAGTAAAGAGGATTTTGGATGGAAAATTCTGTCCAGTTTTTATTAAGTTTAAAGAGGTCATTATTTGATTTTCTCAGTAATTTCCTTGAAAATAAAGAAATTACCTTTTACACGGTGTATGTAGTAAGTCATATTTTATAAATGCAAGGAAATAAAAAAATTACAAACAAATATAGTTGTTAAGGTAATTGATTTTTTTCTTTTTAATTGGTTATTTTAAGGTTAAATGTTATTTTTTTTTATATAGGTGATAATATTGAATATTATTATACCGAATTTCACTCAAAATTATTTATAGAATTCAATGATTTATTCTTGTATTCAAATCTAAAGTTATTATAATACTCTATCCGGCCCGAGGAATGAAGGGACAGTGGATAAACTTCCACCGCTTTTATCTGGACGACTCTTTTTGGAGTTTGTTTGCACTGTTATCTATCTCAGCTAAATATACATTATTCTCAAGTATCAGAGTTCAGAAATTAAATATCCAAGTGAAAATAATGCCCTGTCTCCCCTTCTGTAGCTAGGCTCTCCGTTTGTAGTGTTCCATCTAGAAAATCAAAAGTATGATATGCTGAAATATTAAAAAAAAGAAATCGTGCCATTGTGCCCTCTAAATTCAAGCACTATACCATAATATGTAAGTTTTCTGTATTAAAACAACGATCGCGTTGACGTCGTTACCACATACCATCATGTATATAGTCTCCCGAATTTAACCTCAACCTTGGTATATTAGTTCGGTGGCTGCAATAGCCGGTCAAAAACAGTTTCGGACGCAGTCCATTAAATCATGCCTACGCGCAAACGGCCCAGTTATTATTTTTCGTCATCAGCGCAAAGGTAAATCGTCGACGACGAGGGTGTATTATTTTTGGCCGTCGACGTTTTGGCACAAGGCCAGGTCAACCAACGTCGGCGACAGCGGTTCTTCTTGACCGACCACCGTCTGTGGTGTAAATGTGTAATTGAGTGCAAATCTCCTCGTGAAGAACTTGGGCCGTTTAAAATATAATACTTAAAAAAAAAAATCATACTAGGCTATGTGCTTGGCGTTTACGCGTTTATGTGATTTGTATTGTGTATTTTTATTAATTTATATACGTAAACGTATAACTGATGTTTGCAATAACTATATTATAATAATTACAATTTAGTATTGAAATGCCACAGTTACAAATTATTAAATAAAAGTGATGTCATTAAAATTACCTGCAATCGATAAGAGATTCGCAGCAGTTAGTATTAATTGTCTAATATTATTATATACAATATATATTTTCAAAGTATGAACGAAAGTTTATCACAGTGATTTTCAATTTTTATACTTCATGTACCCTTTTTACTATTTTCCAAAGAGTCGTCCCTCCTAGTGGTGTAATAAAGATTTTTTTCAGAGGCACAAATTATTTCATCATAAAAAAAGTTGGTCAGAAGAGAGTTTTTCGTTAAGGTTTTTAAAAATAAAAACACATCATTGTAAAACCAAACATTAATCGTTATGTTCAGAATCTAAATATAGACAATTGTCTCTTATTAAGTGAATAAAGATTAAGGTAATACATAACATCATATTATAAGAAACCATGGACAGATAATATAATAATATTATATATTGTGTTATAATTACTCAAATGTATTGTATTTATTATTTTTTTTTTATCTCATAATTAGGTACTCTATTTGTTTTTACAAATAGACTATCATATAAACATATATTTACTCTCTCGTATTATTGTCTTATTAATTCTCATTGGTTTATATATATGATTGTCATTTTATATTCATAATAGGTATCTACGTTATATTATTTTTTGTAATAAAAAGTCTGTATCCATTTTCAATTGAGGTTTTTTCTCCATCACGTGCAATTTTTTACTAAAATTATAAAATGCGTCCTATACTTCTATGTTTTCAAAAGCTTTAATTAATATTGTTTTTAGTTCAAATCATATTTTTATTTTTTTTTTTTTGAGAAATCTTGTGGCTGAAAATAATGTTTTTATGGAAACACGATCACTCACAAGTTAATTTATCATAACAAGAGAATAATATACATTTATATAAAATAATTAATTAGTATTTTTTATGATTCAATAGTCAGTCCTAAATATTTAATTAGTCTCCATATGGAGTCTATACATATATATAGACTCCATATAGACTCATATAGAAAAAAGCCAATAATTCCGAAAAATTCCCATTTGCAGGTTACATTAATTTTATTGTTTTGTGTTAATATTAATTTTGGTCTTAATAGTAAATTTAATTCATCACATTTACTTCTAATGAAACAAAATGATGCATTTTAATTTATAATATATAATGTATACGATCATCTAATGACCAATTTTACCTACAGTTAAAAGCTTAAACTAAACTTTGTTAAAAATAAATATTCAGTCTGAAGGAAATATAATATCAAATAAATGTAAGAAAAATAGTTTAGACTTTGGTAAAAATTAATTCTATTTGTCAAAAAATAAATTATTGGTTTAAAATGACTAATACAATTCTACAATTTTTCGTTTTTTAGAAAAAAAGCAGCGCTCGTTAGATATTATTGACAATGGGTTTTCATTCGATTATTAATATTAGTTATTGTTTTATGTGCCCTTCTCTTTCTTAACCAGGGCAACAAATAATAAGTAGGATGAATAAATTATGAAAAAAAATTTGAAAATATTCAATAACTATTCGCCGCAATATTCAAACACAAAAATGATTATGTAATTTTATACACATATCTATTTAAGGATAATAATATAAGTAGTGCACACATGATTAAAATAAAAAGATTTTATAAAATAATTTATATATTATATTGTGCGCGTAAAAGCTTGTATTTTATATACCATATAATATAATAATATATATTTTAGGTAGATACCGTTTTAATCAAAATGTCGTCACATTACTCGACTTTTTTTTTAAATGTACCGTTTATTTGTATGTATGTATGTATGTATGTATGTATGTATGTATGTATGTATGTATGTATGTATGTATGTATGTATAATTGTCAATTTATGTTTGATTTGAAACCTTTTGTCAAAAAATAAAATTATTCTGTAGTAGTTAACTATACTAGATAATACGAGTAGCCATTAGGAAAGTAGTATTCGAATTGGTTCTTCTATTAATAGATACTTATACAGTTTACAGGATTTCACTAGAATTTATTCATTTTAATATATATCTTAGTGAATAAAGATTTTTAAATTCAGCTTTAAAAAATAATAATAATAATAATTATAGTAGGAAAAAGGCCATCGGGAAGACTTCGAACGAGATGGAGAGACACAGCAATCAGCTAAAAAGCTATTGAAGGATACCTATGCATTAAATAATCGACTGCTGGACAGGTATAGTTATGGCAGAAATAGAAATATAATGCCCATTAAGTTTTTGATGCGATAATGATAATAGTTAGGTACGGAATTTATTATTTAGTTATGAAAAGTTCAGAAAGCCCATTCTGTGAGCGTGCTAAATTTCTAGTTTAAACAATAATCTAAAAATATTATAAAACAAAACGAATAATATATATTACCCAGCAGATAATCAAATCAACAAACTCGTAATAATTATGTATTAGTAACTATGGACAGACAGACAGACAGACAGACAGTGAGACAGATAGATAGACCAATGGACATAACGAGAATATAAGGTGTCTAAACTTATATTTAGAAATCTAAATGTAGTTCAGTAAGTATTTTTATATTTTTAGTTTTAAGCATATTTAGATAGCCTTCAGTTAGTTGAATTTTCCGATCATTTTGATTGGTCAACATTTTAATTACATAAAGATGCTGATATTACATTTCACGATGATTACATTTGTATGGTGATAATAATCAATCATTCTTTTACACTAATTGTATTTAATTATTAAAAATACGATATAGTATTATTATACAGTTAGAAAATTCTACTTTGAATTCGCTATCTTAAATTAACGATTTTTGTAGGTTATTATAAAATAAATATTTATTAATGAGTAAAGTATTAACAATATATATATTTTTTTTCGTAATATAAATATTGATAAAGTCTATAGACCAACTAACCATAAAATAATTTAAAAACCTCTTTTATCTATAGAGGCTTGGATTTAGGGGATATTGTACAACGACACGTCGAGTGCAACCTGTATTATAAATACCGAAAATAAACATTATGCTTACAGTACAGTTTATAAGTATGACTAGTATAGAAATTTTTAAAAAATTTTTTCATGTCATGTTGAAATCAGATAATAATATATATCCATACACTATATAGTATAATATATTATCATGTGTATCAAGTGGGTACGATTTATGTATACTTAGATGTATTTATTATGATATTATAATATTTGGTAGGTATATGTACTACATAATATGTAGGTGACGTACCTGACGGGAATTTAATAACATTATCTTATTTAGGTTTGTGTGCTGTTTCTATAATTACTCTTGGTTTTCGTTATTATTTTATAATAATAATAGGTATATGTGTAATATTTATATTTCACTTTTCTCTAGATTCTCAAAACGTTATTAGTTGTACCGTGTTTGTAGACTTCTACGTGGATAATAAATAAACATCCGTCGGCAGGGAACATCACTATACAACATGCATGTGCATTACATCACTTATAAATTATAATATCTATTTCGTTAAAAAATTATTATACTGTTAAAATATACATTTCCGCGGTGAGTCCGTTTTTAACAGTTTAATTGTCTAATTAAATTCAACATTATTATACCGAAGAGTTTTACGACTATTGTCAGATATTACGTAAAATAAACTTAAAAAACATACGAGTAAAGTCGATTATGTTCAAACATAATAATATACTTGGGTGGGAAAAACTATTGTAGTAAATATTCACTATAATTTACCAATACGTTGTGTAGCGAGACAATAATGATACGTTCCACTAATGGTTTCCATCTTTTAATAAACACTTGGCACAAATTTTAGTATAGGACGTTAATATATTTTTCAACGACTTTTAATTTAAATTCATCTTCTCGTATAGTTTGTTGATTGACTTAAAAATATACGAGTATTGATACAATTAAAAAAAAATATTTTATGACCGCATATATTTCTTCACATCCTTGCAGTATTTCGTAAATAATTCCTTAAAATTATATTTTAGCTTATACAAAATAAACAGTATCAAATGTTATATATTACAATATAGAGAATCAGATTTTAATAAATTACTCACTCACTGCATGTCGTGACGGTCCTTAATAGGGATGGATGTAATGGACATCATTATTACCACGTTATTCAAAACGCGGTGTTTCGTCAACGGTTTTTTGTTTTTATAAATATATGCTTTTGATCGTAGTGTACGTAAGATACGACTTATCATTGTCACACAATGTATTATTTTCAATATGAAGACAAAAATAGAGTGGCGTTTTCAAATAGTCTACACAAATCACATAGCAGTGGCGACCTAAAAAGACGCCTGAGAATTTTCGGATGGATATACAATTCACTCAATGTACATACATATATATATATGAGAAAGTAAACGTGCAAAATGTATACTGTATAACTTGTATATAATATAAGTATATATATTACATATTAATTATGTGGCCTCCAATGTGATTACTGCTGTAGCAGTCCGTCAGAGTCCCTCTGGAAGGGAGATATGAATTTGAATTACAACGCAGTTGCAATCGTAATCCGTGTGTATAAATTTAGCATATGGACGCGATAAATTGTCTAAAAAGGCGCTTTCTTTGGCACTTGTATTTACAATAAAATAATGTCCAGTGATTTAAGTGGCATAGAAAGAGAGAAAACTTGTGGTCGACCGATTTGAGTCGTTTTCCCAGCATATTATAATAATATGGCCGAAAAGAATAACGATTCTGTACATTTGAATGTACACAAAGTAGGATGGTGCTAAAAGTATAAAACCGTATAGGTATTGAAAACTCATAACATGTAAAATATAATGAAACAATATTTTTTGTGGTATTTTAATATAATTTATTTTTAAAAAGGGAAAATTTTTATACTTTATTTATATCCTTTACATCGAATATTCACTTAAAAATGTATAGCAAAGACAGTATATATATCAAAAACATTCGAATGTCACATACGGTCAGTCGTGGTATATTATAATATCTGCGTTAAAAATCTTTCAAAAACCATTTTTTTTTTTACTGTGTATAAAAAGCGTTTTGATGTCATATACACTAGGGTCCATCACTGATAACAAATGGTTTTTAAAATGTGATAATTTTAAGTTGTTTTGATTCCGAAACCACAGCTTAAAAGCGTTATTTATTCCTCAAAATATGATTTTTAGTAATCATGAATATTTGAAACGTATACAGAAAATTGTGTATTCATAGAAGTTTTTTTTAAACAGCTAATCTATGATTATTACTTAAAGTTTTTCCGGAACTTGGATTAATAGGATGTAACATTTTAGATATATCCTAATCTTTACGTAAAGTTGTACACAAAAAATTGAATTGCCAAGTATTTAAGTTATTCAGCTATAATCATTAGTTATCAGAAACATATTATAAGATTAGATTAGCTTTCTGAAGACACAAATTATTGGATCTGTCGAACAAGAAAGTAATGTGAATGCATTGAACAATTTAAAAATATGTGTCAAATAATTTTTCAGAAATAATTTGATAGTGTGTGTCATGCGTATGAGTAAAATAATAGGTATATTGGTATATTTAAGATACCTTTCTTCTTTATTTTTATTTGAAAAAATTTAAATCAAAATTTGAAATCATCTACTATCAATGTCAAATCCTATATACACAATATATCGCACTAGCAGTACAATAAGTACAAAAGTAAAAAAAAAAAAGAAAAATTTTTAAAATATATTGAAATTAGCTTTAATTTAAATTTATTTTTGTTTAATATTAATACTATTACATATTTTATTATTATGATTGCAATTTATAATTTATAATAGTTAATTAATTGTAACAAATAAAATGACTGGAGAAATTCTTTAAATTCAAATTTGATTTTTATATATTTGTAGTCTTATTTTACTGACAGTGGTGATATGTACATTATTTTGTTCGTATATGATATATTAGTGCCAGCTATACATGTATACAGGTTACTATATTATATAGGTGAAGTGGTGATTCAGGTGTCATATTGTTAGTTTATATATGACCTGCGAGGACCCAGCGAAATCCATACACATTGCACATATGCGGCGGGAAATAATGCGAAATATGTTTCCGAGGCGCTAATATATCTCGGGTTTCATAAATCAAAAAAAAAAAAAGAAAAGAAAAAAAAGAATAAGTATTAAAAAAAACCGCGATAAAAACAAACACATCGGACACGGCCGAGGAATGTGTGCGAGAGAGACGACTACTATGTACGAGAAGTACATATTATTATACGATATATACAACAGCCACTACCCGTTATTATCGCCGACCGATCGTCGTCGTCGAACGTACTCGCGGTTTTTAGATCATTTGAAAAGTGAAAGCCATCAGAGATGGCAATCGTAAAACGTTCGGAATTCCACTGCCGGTTTTTATAAAATATCCTCTTATATATATTGCGAGCTCTTCCCGGAATGGTTCGAATCAGACCGCCAACAGTATTTTATATTTTTTTTATATATATATATATATATATAAATTATATAATGTGTAATATATACCCGTTTTCCCGATCCCTTTTAACCTATACGACAATTCCGTTTATCAGCACTGCCATATTGAAACGGTATTTACGAGTACGAGTAAAAACACACCCCCAAACGATATTTTATCGGAAACTTATATAATCTCAGTTTGCTCAGTTTGCCACTGTTTGTTTCTTATCTGGTCAGAGGTCCGAAAAAAATGTAGATAGCAATAGTAGTCCGTCCAAACTTATTCAGTACATACCTTATACGCCCCGTCAAACGTATATAAAAAATAGAAAAATGATAGTGTTCACACAAGTACAATAATAAATATACAAATCGACATTTTATAGGGAATTTTCGCAAGGGCAAATACAGGGAGGGAATCAATGGGGCAAAATAGGTCGATGACCTTTTTTTTTTTGTCTTTTTGTTTATAACTCATAAATTTCTAGATTTCCCGTATAAAAGCTCGTGATAAAACGATTCATTTAAACTTATGGCCCCACTAACCGTATATAACAGAGAAAAAAATCGGATGTTCGCTCAAGTACAAAAATAAATATGACAAATTCATTGATATTACCACACGAGGAATATTAACATGATATATTATATTATTATAAAATGATTTTCGTCAACACTTATATATGTACTTGAGTCTTGAAACGAGCATGGTTATACTTAAACGAACGAATATAGTAAGTAGTTTAATATAGTTAAATACTATATTTAATATAGTATTTATTTATAATTTATTATTTATAATTTCTATATTTAATATAGTTTAATATAGTTAAAAAATATAGTTAGTAAATATAGTAGTTTTTATCTGCACATTGGGAAGAGAGGAGGGGACATACAAGCCGTTATTAAGACTTTAAGGGTGATTTAATGTTTTCGATGAGCAGCTGTCTACAATAATAATAATAATAATAATAATAATAATATATATATATATATATATATATAATAAGACAATATAGCAAATGACCGGTTCCTATTTAATATTTTACATTTATGCAAGTTATCGACCGACTTTTATCTGGAGAACCGTAAAATAACCATTGTATACCATAATGCATAATCCATAGTTTACGGTATAATAATAAATAGGGTTGGGATTTTAATGTTCTATAAATAGCGAAAATGCCCTAAAAAATACTAAACTGACTTAAAAATTTCGAAAAATGCACTATAAAATGCATTTAAAATTGATTTTTTAATCATTCATATATTTAAATAAAAATAATGTTCAAAATTAATTGTAAATATTAATATTAAAAGGTAGAAATAAGGTATAAGGTAGATCTCACTTTTTAATCTGAAATTTGAAAATTGAGAATATTTAGAATAAAATATATTGAAATGTATTTAAAAATATCAACAATTGATAGTTAATAAGATAACCAATATATTATTTTTAATATTTGTAGAAAAAAATTAAAATTTTGTGAAAAATGCTTTAAAACTTGAAAAAAATACTATAGAAAATTCAATTTGTCGAAAAACGCAAAATAAAAATTACATTAAAGCAATAATCAGTACGTATTATCTGTAAAACACATTTTTCACTTACGGAGTTACATTTTAAAGCACCAGTAGCAAATAAATGACATTGCATCAAAATTTTAGCCTTAATAATAAATTTTTAGGTTTTTATATAATGCCACATCTTATACGCGTATATAATTAAGTAAGTATTTATATACGAGACTAGTGACAATCATATAAATATTTTATTTGTAAGTGTGTGAGATTTGAGCATAGGAAAACAGTGGAAGGGGAATGGTAGGGAAACTGAGTAAGAATAATTGAAATGACATCTGGCACACACAATGTAGTTTTTTCATTGAAACCTATTATTTTTTTTTATTATAGGTACCTATGTAAGTGTAATAATATTATATCCAATACGATTGTGCCAAAAAGTCGCAAGATTGCGTGACGTATTTGCAGTAGCCGATTACACATTTATATAGACACACACCCGTTGCGTAACGCTATTTAATTTAAAATGTACCTATATTATTTTAAGATAGGTACGCGCAAACTTTTAAATATAATATATTATACACGTTGCACTGGTTTTTGAAAAACAATAATATCAAAAAACATATACGTATTCACGTTATAACATATTAAAAATAATAAAATCGTAGTTTATTTTTTAAATTTAGAAACGCTTATACCAGGTGTGTCAATAAAACTTTTATAATTTTGAAGGTCAATAAAATAATACAAACCAAATTATCCGAAATTGGTTTTTTTTTATCCATTATATACAATATAGTTTTATTTTTAGCATATTAAAAGAATTAATTCATTGAATGAATTCATATTTCTACATGAATATTAACTCGGAAAGTTTCCAGATTTTTCAGTGAGTGTTTGAATATCTCGGCTTTGAGGTACCCTCAAGGAAAAGAATACATGGTAGTAAGATCTGTGTAAACTGATAATGAAGAACTTTGTAATATAATTAATATAATTAATATATATCAAGGTAAGGAATTATCGAGTTAAAAGTTAAAATTAAGTTACGTAACGCGTTATTTTTTTTTTTCAAATTAACTTTTAAGTTAATATGTTGCTTTTTTAAAAACTCAACATGTTAACTTTATACAAACGTATCTAAATTAAGTTATATTTTGTCCAAAAAATAATACACATTTTCTGAATGAGGTCTTTAATTTTTAATATATGTATGCTACTTTACTAATTTTACTATTTAGATATATTATTGCTTTTACTTTATATAAATAGGATTATAAGAAAACTATAGCATCGTTATGGTTCGTAGCTCTCATTGTCTTCGCATTATTTTTATAATATTTAGACGTCATGTAATATTTTTGTTTTTTGAAAATTTTCATTCATGATAAACTAACATTAAGACGGATATACGAGGACATGAAGTAAGTGGTAGTGCAATTTCATTTTATTGGCTCATGCGACACTGACCAGTTTAGTTTTGCGTTTAACAAAAAAAGATATACCTAGTAAGTTTTAAATTAACTTAACTTAATTTTTATAATAACTTAACTTAACGAGTTAAAAAAATTGTTAACTTGTCCAGTATTGTTAAATATTATACATATACCACTTGTGATATAATTTTTTAAAACAGCTGAAAATAAAACCATATTATATGCATTTTGATATTGAATACAAACAAATTTTGAATAACTTGTTTTATATTATTTTTATTGACCTCTCAAATTATAATTATACAAATTATTTGCCGAATTCTGTATATATATGGATTGCCGTAAACCGGAGAATAGTAAATATTATGCAAGTGCGATAATGGAACGCAGTATCATGCATTTGAAAATCTATTTTTAAGTCCTATAATAACAACTTAATGTGAAATATAATAAAGTATGAAATTTTATGAAAACGAATGATCATTTCATGATCCATTTCCAAAAACTTTCAATGTTATTTTATATAGTTGTAAGTTGTCTATTTAGAATTATGATTCCTAATAGACGGTTTATATGACTATTGAACTATTATACTCACAATTTTGGCAGACCATACATCCTATTTTTATTATAATAACTGTATAAAATATTCAACTTTGACCGACTAACATACCTACAGATAACTGATATGTACCTAATACCTATATAGTATTTTTTATAAACATTTAAAACGGTATAGATCCGTATAGTCAAACCGTTAAACAAATATTAACAATGTACACCAACCATTGTTTTCCCGTATCCCTTATCGAAAATATTTTATCAATAAATCTGTGGAAAGAGGTAATTAAAAACGTTGAATATTCGTCGAATACAACAAGGTAAATGATGCCAGTAGTAGCGTAATTTCATAAATCGGGTTTATCGTAGCAATCTGATCAAGTGTTTTGCCTCACGGTGGCGGTATATGCCACAGATATAGGATTGACTGCAGATTATTTACAATAGTTTAGTTCCGTCATGTACTGGACGTCAACGTCCTCCGGCCACCCCAGTGAACCCGATATGTCGATTCGGAAATTATATTTAATATATATATATATATACATCAAATGCAATTGTGCGAATTCAGCGTATACCCATTAGTCGTCGGTCGATAATTTTTTTTCTTCCTCGATGTGATCGTTTTTATTTTTATTATATTATTTTTCTAAAATATAATATGTATATATATATATATATTAAGTACATTTCCGTCCGTCCCCGACCACTCCCTCCGCAATCTGTTTTGGTTTTCCAAATGCACGAAGAGACGGTACATTCGCATCGCGTACAGAGGAGGCCGCAGCAACTGCGCCACCGCCGCTAACAGGAAGTGTGTCCAAACGACCGAGAACTGAGTATAATTTTACCTCTCCTCGTCGGTCGGTCTGTCGTCGCTCGCCGGGAGTCACGCACTCGCAGTTTTTCTCTTGTGTTTCGCTGCGCCAATCCACGCAAATGGACCGCCAAAAAGAATCGAGAATATAATACTCGTGGTAAAAAATAAATATTAAAAAAATAGTAATAAAAAAAAAAAAAAAAAAAAAAAAAAAAACTGTCAGACAGCGGAACTGACGAATACGTGAGCGACCGATTAGACATGCTATTGAAGCGATTTAACACCGTACAGAAAAAAAAAAAAAAACAAAAAACAAAAAAGGAAAAAAGGAAAAAAAGCGTTATATAGTAATAAACAAAAAGTAAAAAAAAAAAAAAAAGGGTTTAAGACAAAGCCAAGAGTCCCATCCGGCAACCGACGCGTATACATATTATATTGTATATATAAGGTACGTATATACCTGGCCTGACCCAATTACCGATTTGTCACGGCCCTTGTTTTCGATTTCCGGTCTTGTACGTCGTAGGGGCCCGGGTTCCTTGACGTACGGCGGCCTAGGTGCATCGGCTGTTTTCCGGTCAAATTACACGTTAGACGTTATACACACAATATTATTAATATCCAAAATGACGGACGGATTCTCCTTGGATAAACCGTATAGATATATATGTCCAGAGAAAATACGTCCAAAATCGATAGCGTTTTACTCGGATTTCCCGAACGCCCGACTATCGTAACGGAACGAGTAATTCACCGTATATATGCTGCAGCGTGGAGTCGGTGGCGTTTCTCCAGCCAAGGCCTCCCCGGTTCGACTAGAAAATCTTTTATGTTCTTATTTTATGAAATAATACTCGTGACAGGTCGGACGAATTCCTGTGCACTTTTAGACAAATTAAAGGACGGAAAACCTATTTATATACAGCTGTTCTATATTCAGAACCAGTGGAGGGCAAAGACTAACTATAATTTTTTTTTTTCATTGCGACGAAAATTCATCATTAATATATATTAATTTTATTTGAAATTCATTTGAAATAATATAAAACACAATATAATGTAGATTTAAAAATTAATGTGTATTTGCGGAATAAAGTTGGTAAACGAGCATGATTAATTAATCATGTTATGATGTTATGATGGATAAATGAGAAGAGAACATGAACAGAATTTTCAATATGAGATTATGTATAATGACAATTTAAGGGCGATTAAAAATAATATAGGACCAGTATAACACAAACTTAAGGATTGGTATGACGGATATAGAATGGAGATGTTCAGGAATAATTTGGATGTGTAACATATAACCGAATAAAAGTGTAAATAAGAGTAAATAGATTTTATAATAATTGCTTTAGATCGTGAAACAATTTATCTACATATACGAGTATACCAGGAGTCAAAATCGGGTGGTAGGCTTGTTAATTGGTTGAGCCCTAAATTATAAACGTAATTTTTCAAGATTTAATCGGACCAAAGATTGAATAACATTTGTGGACAAAACTTTATTATTTAAAATCGAAAATTTTGGACATTCTAAGTTAAACAATAATTGTATGTATGCTTTAAACGATGAGTTAGTGAGTTACGTATAAAAGTTAATATTGTAAGGGAAATTAATTGCATTAATCTCATTTTGTTAAAATAAAAACTAGAAAAAAAAATTGCTATAACTTAAAGTAAGTATAGGTACTTATTTAGTATATGAACTATATATCTATAGCCGCCATTAAATCTTTAATTTATTAATTTATTTTTATTATTATTATTATTAAATTGTCATTTTCTTTGTAGGTAACTTAATTTAATACTTGAAATCAATAAGTATCATGAATATAAATTTTCAGAATTTTTAATTAATTTTATATGTGTATTAAAGTTGAATTGTGTGTTTTATAAGTATAATTTTAACAAGAACACAAATTGAAACTTACTCGATTCGATTCTGCATATTCTATCCACTGTCTATAATATGATCTATAAATCAATATCTTACACACACACACACTACTGTCTATACTCTATACTGTATACATACGCGATTCCTTCAACAACAATACGATCGTAGAACGTCTTCAGTTTTTCCGGTTCTTTACCTTCGTAATATCGTTATCGGTCATACACATATTATAGGTATACATTATAATATTATTATTGTTCGAACGTGTAAGTATTATTTATATATTTGAGCACCCACAACATGATATCTTTCATATCAAAACTTTGAAATTGCACGAAAAAGTTCCTACTTACAAAAATATGTTTTATTCAGAATTCAGACCAATACATAAGTGACATCTCCAGGCTCTAGAGGTCATACCCCCTTAAATCTATGATTATTATTATATATATGAAGAAAAATTATATTTGAATAAAATTTTAAAAAGCTTATTTTTTTAGTAGTCATAGCTTCTCTCCTCGCCAAGTCTCTAAAACCACCTCTGCTTTTTAATTTTCCATTCAATTATTATTATTCTTAAGAGGATGACATTAGTAATTAAACACTAACCACAAGAGAATGTATTTTACAATTTTATAATAATACGCGTGGGCTATTTAATATTTTAAGACTAAAATTATCAATATCATATAATATTATAATTGTAGAGGTGTGAATCTATGGCCTATGCCTATACAGAAACCGTTTTTGATGTTTTATTATTTATTATAATAATTAAAAGAACAAAATAATCCGGTAGTATTTGAAATATAACATTTTTTTATAATATGGTTTATTTTTTATGGTAGTGTCGTAGCTTTGAATGTTTTGATGCATTTGCACTAAAATATACCAAAACGTACAAAATCAGGTCGTATAATCAAAAATCTATATAGATTGTAAATACATTTCAATTTTGTTTTTTTCAGTAGGTAAAACAATAATACGAAACGCATGTCGCCATGCTATATAATATACAACAAGCCTTAGATAAACGATATGATAGTAAGTAAGTTACACGTAAAACAATCGGTATTTAAAATATGTATTGTAAAATAGTATGTTGTAAATTGTGTTTAAACAAAACAAATTGTATACGTATGATGTACGTGTATACAATTAATAATTTTGTCAAATTCCGATTAATGTGATAATGTGTAACGATAGACGAAATACGATTGTGCAGTAGGTACATTGCAGTTGGTGATATACATGCGTTTTGATAAAGTTTCGACGACGCTGGCGTTAAATTATTTGTTGTATATAGGTAATTAGATATAAGTATGAGTACTACATAATATTATAGTAATAGTATTATACTATTTCTATTGCCTTAATCCCTTCAAAAATAATGTATATTAAGCTGAAGCCCTCTCTAAATATAAATAATATTGACAGTGTTAGATCTAACTGCGAAAATTTCGAAAGGACCCTATGCATAAAAAAATATATTGTTCATTTTAATACTTAGATGATGACTCTTTTTATAATATTTAAGTATTGTCAACTAAGCCTTTTTTCATGAATCCGTCACTGGATATTGAGAAGGTGGGTATGTATAACTTGACGATACTAGATTCCAAATATAAATGTAAAAAAGTATTTTTTATTTTTTTTAATTTTAAATTATTTTTTAATTTTATTAGAATAACTGTAATCTAAATATATCATTATATATAATAAAGTATCGCAGTTGTGTAAAATTTTTTAAAAAGCGGAAAGATGTTGGAAGTACTTCTCTCATCGGGTGGATCCTGGATATGCTGATAATGAATACTAGATATATTAAATTAGCTGTATATTTTAAAACAATTTTGATCGGAGCACGGAATAATATTCATAGTTATTAGTTATTACTGTAAAGAAAAATTGAAAATTCTTATGACGTTACCACACATATTATTTCATTAAAATATTTTAATCGTGGAAACTTTATTTGTTACTTTTAAATTGATAAAAATATTCAGTTACAAAGGTAGTTTCCCTTACACTTATAAAAGCTGTACTAGATAAATCAAAAATGGCCTATTGAAAGTACTGTCTAGAACGAATTTATTATCAAAAAAGCTGTTTGGTCCAAAACCCATACTCGGCTCTTTTTATTTGAATAGATTTTTTCCGGCAAAAAATGAAAGATAAAATATTGTAATAAAATCGACAGATTCGGCGCTGTACTGAAAATCTAAAAATAATATTACACATAGTAATGTATATAGTATATACCTTTATACATTTTGATTTATGTTTATGCAGTTCTCAACGTGATTTTATGGTACAAATACTAATAGTTACAAGTACAAATTTCCCCGATCTTATAATCTTGGCCTAGATTTTTTAAATCTTCTAGATCTTCGCTCGGATTCACTAAATCTTTAAATTTTTTACTTTTGATCGGTATTTGATATTTGAGATATATACGTGATTTATATATTTATTTTTCATTAATTCACAAAACGTATAACAAAGGTTGTGATCGGCTGTAATTATAGCAACGATAAATACTATTAAATTGTACAATATAATATATAAGAATATGTTTAGTGTAGGTATTATTTTCGTTCGACTATACAGACAATCGACTCGTTTGGTGGCCCGTTTTAGACACGGTGGGTATATATATACGGCGGCCAATACTATCTATAAGCATACCAATATATTTTTGGTGTTGTATGACTGAAAACTTAATTTCCTCCCGAGTCGGCTTCGATCACACACAGCCCGTACAGGACAAGACTGCCGTGTAATCTAGACGAGTGTATTAGCACACACCAAACACCCGTAGGTACCTAATCGATAAAAAAAAAAAAAAAAAAAAAACGTCTAATATATTATATAGGAACTGGTCGGACAAAAAATTACAGGTTACCGCGACGTAATTGCACGATTTCGTCCACCCACCGGCGGCGGGATGGTATATACAAGCAGCTAGTTAGCCCGTTAACCTGTCCCTTCGGCGCGCGGTGTCAGGTTACTAAAACACAATCGACTATTTTTTCTGATGATTTTTTTTTTTTTGTTCTTCTGGTGGTATACCTCCGAAAAATTAAAAAATACAAAAAAAAAACAAATAAACACTATTATATTGCCCGTACAGCAGCCGCCACTCAGCCAATCGACCTTTAAAAAAAAACGTGTGTGGTCACATACAGCGTGCGCATCAACAGCAGCAGTATTCGTACTGAATTTAATTTATCTTCGATAATATTTAACATTCTCTATATTACTTTCGTTGGCATACCCAGGGATGTTTTCTTTATAAAATACTATAACAACTATTCTGGGTAAAATAATATATGTTGGTATAACTGGGTTGCTGGTAATGGCTATCAAATGAAAATGGATATGTGTTAAAAACATATTTCAAGCTTCAATTATATTTAGTACTACTGTTTATTATTTTAATATACTTCAAAATGTATTGTCTTAATTGCGTAATTCTATAAGTCAATAAATTTATAAAGAGTTATCAAACGAAAACGGTAAATGCTCTTAAAATTTTAATTGATAATATTTTGTATAGTATGAAAGTACTTAGTATTCTGCCATAAATAGCTGCGAGGCTATTAAATATCTCTTAAAGTACGTATAATTATTATAGTAATGTTATGCATATGTTATTATTATATTGGCTACTAATAGTACCAATATTACAACTATATATTATTACTAAAGTGAGCGTGTGTTTATCTTTGTGTCTACTTGTGAACCCAACAAGGCCAAAAGGATTGAATGACGGCACCATATGGTCACCCATCTTCTCGGATACGGATTCCGGTTCAACGGAGAGCAGAAGATTTGACCATGGTGTTATCATACCTGCGTACCGATGTTAGACAAATTTAGCATTCTGATGCGAATATATATTATTATGTATACTGTGCATATTGTTATACTGGAATAAGGGATCGAAATCTTAAAATAGTCTGTAGTTGAAATAAGAAATCCTATTTACAATCCTATAAAAAAGTCATAACACTGAAAATAAAAAATCCTTCTTTCGCTATCTATTTGGTAGAATTAATGAAAAATATAAAATAAAATCTCATACACAATCATAAAACCTTTTGGGTGTATTTAATTGCACCTAGGTTAATATAATTTGAGCTTAATGTACATGTGTGGTTTTTTAAGCTGTTCTAAATGAATATCCTAACTTCAAGGGGTATCTTTTTGTTTTATAGAACAATTCTAATATATATAACGTAAGTTTTACAAAATACCTTACACAGCGTAAAATTATTAAATGTTTCCACTGTTTTAAAGTTTTATATTTGCATTTTGCAAACGTAGATTTCTACTAAATAAGAGGTTTTCTATCAACATTTTCAATTTCAGTAAATTTTACATATATTTTTAGCATTTGTCTGGTATATGTAATTTACCAAATATTTAAAAGTTTAGTATGCTATCTACCATTTTTTTTTTTTTACTGAACATTGGAATTTAGAAAATAAGAAATAAGAAAATATTGTGTAAAAAGTTTTTATTATTTTAGATACCTACATATACAGGTATGTATATACGAACATTTGAAATTAGTTATACAATTTAAGTATTTTTGATTATTGTAACAAATATTCAATAGATATTATCTGTAAATAAAGTCTGTTATAGTATTGGTAAGTACAACTGAAAATATTATATAGGAGATATAGAAAAAGCTAAGGGGATTGAATGATGGCCATCGATGAATCCAATTGAGATTTCAGAATTTTGAAAAAAAATGCGAGACTGATCAATTAAATACAATAAATACATTTTTTTTGATAATAAATCTTCAATTATTTACTAAAAACGTAATATTGTTATAAGAACATTATACTAGAATATATAATATATTTGTAGGTAGTATATAACAACCAAATATACCTTCTTTTCCCGTAGTAATTACCTATATATTTAAGACTTAGCCAATTCTTCAAGATGTTTGGACTAATTTGAATTGGTTTCTTTTTATTAAATATACGAGTATTTTGAGCTTGGAGGGGAACTTTTTTGGCACAGGCTGAAGTTGCTAGCATGTGGACGTTTTGTAGTGTTAGAAAAAGTACCAGAATTATTATTTTTTTTTTTTATTAGAGTTTAGGCGTTTGGTTGAAAATGAAAAATGTTATAAATATAGGTACGTCGTACGTATAAGTCAAAAGATTTTGCCGATTAAAAAACTAGTGACTATACACGAGTCACAGTCGTTTCCACCATAGTAACATAATCATTCGGATTCGATAATATAGGTACCTGCAGTTGTTGCGGCCGAGTCGACCTTGCATAACGTGCATGTGTTACGACTACTGCAGGGGCCCAGTAATACGTTACCTGGTAGAGTTATATATTTATATATATGTATATGGTATGTTACCGTGGGAAAAAAATGTGCAATGGTTTACTGTTTCAGTTCTATTTCGATTCGACCTAAACTGTCGTTATGTATATTATATTATTATACTATGAACGTGTCTTCACCGCGGAACCTGTGCGAGCTGGACGGAAAAAAACGATACAAACGTCGTATTTCGTTTCTAGGCCGCACGCGGGTTATTTTTACCTTCTTTCTTTTTATCATCTCATTTTGTTGTTTTCCCAGCGATAATTACTACCGTCGTCGTTTTTAACATATAAATCGATTCACACAGCGAGGAAATCGTCTAGAATATCATACCCAACTGTAATATATATAGTATATATTATTATACCTAAACATATTTTTGTAACTTTACGGCGGTTTTCTTTTCCAAAATATTTCGAGGATTTATAATATTACCGAGTTCGTCTGGCCCAATCTTCTGGCCAGTCTTTAATATTTTTTTTTACGGGATCAATCGATAGGTAATTTTTTGTTAAATTTATACCATTATACCTCCAATCAGTTAATATTAATATTACTCATTCATTTGGTTGGTGTCATCACCGGAGAAATGTTAAAAAATTATTTAGTCAAAATAAGGAAAAAATTATACTTTTTTTTAAGATTGGCAATAATTTAGTAAGATCTATTTTTGAGAAATTTTTAGCATGGACGGAGTTAATCTTAGAGGGTCGCCTCTCTATATACATTTATGAAATTAAAGGTGGTTAATCCTCCCTCAAAATCAATCTTATTTTCCTCAAAGAATGTTAAAAAAAACCTCCAAGAAGGACAATCACCACTTGATCCCACTTCAAATCCACCCTTGACCTTTAATAAAATAATTTCTGATGGTCTTTTACATGCTTAGTCTTTGCACACTGATTCTGCTTACAAAATGTATATAAAATCACGATATAGTCGATATAATCAATTTTCGGCTTGCGACGTAGGTACATTGTGCAATGATGAATAAATACTATAGGTATAGTATACATATATGCTAGGTATATTATTAATATATAATAGTTATTACTCTTCGACATTATATAGTATATGCGTGCAAAATGCACACATGCGAAAACACCTCGTGCAAATATTACGAAAACGTAGTTTTACTTCGTTTACAGTGATCGTGTAGTTGGTATACTTAATAGCAATGTATATAGGCGTGGTTTTACACGGATATCATCGCGTGATTCAAAATCACTAAAAAAAATCTCAATTTATCGTTTTCCGTCAAAATATTGGTATATCCTATGACTATATTTATTAGCATATGTTCTTTTTTTAGTTCCTAAAATATGACTGCATTCTATTCACGTTTAAATTTTGCTTTTATTTTTTCGTTAAATATTAAATTTTCTTAGTTAAAAATAGATAGTACCTATTTTGTCGTGTAGTATACGAGTATGTACTTAAATATTTCTGTAGATGTACTTATTTATTCATTAGGATTTAGGTTATAAAGGTAAATTATATTATATTGTACTAAATATTATATAATGTATATATTTAATAATATTGTAATTTAGATTAATAAATATTACTAGGTATATTCATTTACGAAAAACTTCTTGAGGATATTTCCCGATTTTTCTTTCTATGTTTCATGTCCTTCAAAAACCACCATGAGATAAATCTCCCGGATGTGTGCCCGAGATATGCATGTTTTGTCGTGTGGCATAAAAAACAATCGTCTTCATCTATATATACATATGTATAGGTACATAACATTAATGATTAACTTGTATGCAACTGTGTATAGCTTCAAAAATACTTAAGCGAAATACCACTCAATAATATCGAAATATTTAGAGCGTGATTAATGCGATGCCAACCGAAAATACTTTTTACAATGAACTTTAGTAAGATATAGTTTTACATGCGTATTATTCATTATTTGTTGCTCACATATTATAAACACAGATTATAATATAATATATACCTACCTTTATTAAATTGAAAATTCACTTGACCCGAGAACAAAACTATATTGAATAAGAACTTTCAGTGGCGTCATTTCAGGTTTTACTAGGCGGGGGCAAAATTTTGACTGGCCCTTTTACAAACAATAAATATTTAAAAACGTAAATAAGCAAAAAAAAAAGTCTTCGCATTCTTCGCGATGTATACCCTTGCCGGTCCCCCATAAAATTTCCGATAGGCTTTAAAAATCAATTGGGCTCGCAAAAATGAGTCGGCCCCACATAAATCAGGCTAGGGCAAATGCTCCATCCTGCCCCCCCCCCCAAATGACGCTACTGAGAACTTTTGATTAGGCTACCTATAAGTCTTGTATAAGAATAAGTAAGTAAATGATTGTATTACAATTCTACTGTTCTGTAAGTATTAATGTATTGTCATAGACTATGAAAATCCATATAGGTATATTATATAATTCATTACTTATTACTTGTTTGGTTTAAAATAATAAACATTTAATTTAAAAACAAATACTATTTTAAATTTATAATAAATTAGCATTCACCGCAGGAAAACCATTAAAAAAAATTTCAAGTACGGTAACGTAAATTTTCATGACAAGTGTTATGTCATATTTTTGTTTGCTTATATTCTCAGTAAGCTATCTGTTTTCACATAATCTGTAGTATGCCTACTAATGTGCCTTGTATAACTAATGATGATATAATAATATTCATATACATACGCCAACATTGAGTGCACTGTTGAAAACAAAAACTTGAAGTAAAGCTTATAAATGGAAACTTTATCAAGAATATAATATATGTAATGATATAGGTATGTAAATCGACGTTGTTGATCCAAATGGCTATATTGCCCTCGGATTTTATTGTAATAAAAATATTATTATTATCACTCGACAATTAAAAATCATGTAGTTTGCAACGAAATATGCCCGTTGGCATTGACCGGGTAACTTTTTATTTTTATTAGATTTTTTATTTTTTAGCATACAATAAACATTAATATTTTTAAATTATACTACTCGATTTGCCCAGATTTTTTTTTTTTACCAATACTGAACATAGTGGAGCACTATATATTTATGTGACATATATATTATGTACTTGTATTATGTGTTTGGGCCAATACTAGCCCATAATACGTATATATCATATGGTACACATGTGAAATGGTTCCGAAATCGACCTTGAGTAATAAATAAATAATAACTATACACACGTAGATAACATATTATAATTAATTCGGAATAGTATACATATAATATATATTTATGTAGGTAGTTTTATAAAGATATTAGATACCATATGGAAACGTAATAGTCGATACATACAGTATCATATACGTAATGTATTGTGTACTATATGATTATGTAAGAGGAAGAGAATATACATGTATTACGGCAGATTTTTCGGTCTATAAAGTAGATATATTATTATTATTATTTTTTTTTTTTTTGGATATAAACCAACTTAAAATATGTGAAAAAAATGACGACGAGTTGTAGACTAATGAAATTGTATGCTGGTCGTGGCGGATTATCCGGGGAACACGTCGAAACACAAAAAGAAAATAAATCGTTCGACAGGTCGAATCGAGCCCGATCTTCGGTAGATTTTCGATGCATAGTATTATAATATACTGTGTATTGGTACCTATCATGTTGACGATAACAATTTTATAAGTTATCACGAATTCACGAATGATATTTATATCGCGTTATTTATTTACGAAAAATCATTTTTTATGTTTCTAATAAATCGTGATTTTTCTTTGTATTTTTAAAACTAATTATAAAATAAACAAACTGTCTGTAAAACGATAAAAAATTTTATTAAAAAAACACTATACCATAAAATATCAATATAGCGTAAATATTTAAGTAAAAATTTACCAAATGTTTATCACGTAGAAATGATATTTTATGAGTTTCAAATTTATATCGTAATATTTTTCAAAAATTTTCTGTACAGAAATCCTCAAAAATCTAGGATAAGACATAAATCATTTTAAAATACGTACATGTGTATTAAATTAATTATCTTACTATCTTAGGTTAAAAACGTAAATAAAATATGAAAGATGATAGAAGTATGGTAGAAACTAGAAACGGTTCATGGTAAATGAGCCCCTTTCATTTATATATGGATAGATAGCATTTTGTCTTTAGGGCACTTGTGTCGGTATCCCTTGGGGTGCTTTTCGACTACCCTAATGTACTTATGAGGTACAGCTAATTAAGTACTTCTATAATAATAAAAAAAATACTGACAAAATTTTATTGATTTAAAAATCTCCTATGTACATTTTGCATATAATATATATCATAGTGAATTTCAATATTTTCAATATATAATGTGTTGATAAAATTTTTATTAAACACAGGAAGTATTAAAAAACGTTTTGTAGTACCTAACTAACACACTTCATGATATAGACATAGGTAGGTATATATTAATATTCCTAACGAATTTGCAAAAATAAGGTTACGAGGTTACTATAATGACCTGAGATTTAATTTTTAATTTAATGTTATACCCATAAATAAAATATATACGTATTAGAGGTTTTTTGTGTTATAATAGTTATAACTTTTTTGAAAATCGAAACTTTATTTTTGTAAATAAAAGATGTTTTTTCGTATCGAAGACGGCATAATATTTTATACAGTGATACTGCCGAAAGGTTACACAAATAGCTGATATTGTCGATCGTGCGTTTAACCCATTTGCGTGTTACACTAATCAGACCTCGCCCGGGTAACATCAGAGCTATCCGCGCGCAGCGTTATTACAAATTTACAAACATAATATTATAGAGGGATTGGCATCGAATAGCAAATTTCTGTGTAATCGATTCAACCATTCTATTTTATTATTATTATTTATTGTTATTATTTTTATTAGTATATCATTACTGTCTGTAAATGTATATAGGGTGATTTTTTTTTTATATTGCTACATTTAAATTCTAAAAAAAATATTCCACGTTCGAATATTAAATCAAAAATATAGAATGACATTTAAGAAAAGTATAAAACCTAAAAAAATAACAATGATAAAATATGTATATGAAATAAGTATGAGTATGTTTACAAAAAACAAAAATGAAAAAAAAGATAAATATTCACGGAGAAAATTAGATAAACATGATTAAAAAAAACACTCCATATATATATCATATATTTGTATATAAGTACATTATATAAAAATTATTATATGTATATAAAAATTATCATATTATTATACGCGTGTTGACTATATATATAGAACTCGAAAAAACGATGCGATTTCATAGCAATATATACAACGGTGCAGTTTAATCATTTTCGTAAAAAATACAATACATTTGGCGTTTATATTGTACATTTCGCGATTTTACCGTTTGTTCGGTTTGGTTTTGGCCTATTTTTTTAGGCATCGTCTAGTAAATTATATTATTATTGAACTGTATAGACACAATTAACAACGACAGCACGAAACAAATAAAATTATCTCGTATGGACTAATGAAAAAAAAAAATAAATGCAGTGACATCATATGCCACTCTTGCGTGTTACTTAGTTGTAAAAAAAAACACCAGTATGAAGACTTATTCACTTCGCGGATGGTTATGTTTCCATTTAAATTCAGACCTATGATATGACGTCCGTTCAACGATTTTACTGCAAAGACGCGCACCGCATCAACAGCTCAATAAAATGAATTCAACAAGACAACAACATCACCGTTACCATATAATAATATATTTTATTGTATATCATCATCACTAACAAGTAATAGGTAATATAAAAGTCCTTAACCCAATTTCATCAGGAAAACTATTATTCACAGTACCTACGCGTTTTTATGCGTTTCGTGTGATATTTTACAATTCTATGGGAACTGATGAATTTTATGATTTTTAGTATTAAAAATTCTAATCACAGTTACTACTAAAAAACGTTGCGAGTTGGAAAAATAATGTACAAGTTATATTATATTATGTACTTATATAAAATATCCTGTCAATATATTATGTTGTAATTTATATATAAATAAAAAAGTAATCTAAAAAGAGTTTTGAGATATCTTCAAGTCAAAAGTATTTTATTTATTTCCGTATACGGTTTTTGGTAGATATGTTTATAGAAATATTCACGGAAGTGTAGAAAGAAATATCTAGCCCGGTGTGTTCTTGCAACGATAGTTTTGTCGACAAATTTAAGGATATCCCGTGCGTGAATCGTGATTAAACAACCACTCGAGAAAACCCCTCTGCAGCACACAGCGTCGTTCATGCTAGCACAAAATCCACGCACAAGCAGTGAAACCAATAATAATCGTTCCGTTGTCGTATTTATTTCGATAATAACTAATTATAATATTACAATAACACATAATGATATAACTGATATATTATCATAATATGTAACCATAATAATATTATCTATCGATTTTTTGGTATACACAAACGCCCGTGGTCGCGTTTATCGCAATGATCGGTGGCGGTGGGTAGTATAGTATATATATAATATATGTACATGTAAATGACGTGACGGCCACTTGGCGAGTCCCATGTGTGGCGTTTCTACGACGATGTAGAAAGTGAAAAATCCGAGTACGGACTCCAAAGTCAGCGGTGTTTATATAGTAAAATATTATAATGACGGCGAAACGGATTTCCACGCAAAAAACGGTATGTGAAAACACGAGTAATGCGTCGTTTTTCGGCGAAAAAATCATACGTGGCTCGAAAAGACATTATAATAATACCTAGGTTTTGAGTGCGTGACCGAAGGTTTCGGGATAAGCCATAAAACGAAGAAGTTTCCGCAGCAGACGAAACATTGTCGTGGTCACGAATATAATATTATTATAGACTAGAACAGCATAATATATAATATCCCGTCGAAAGAACGAAAGCAAAACGAGTAAATTACAATTTAGAGGAAAAACAATGAAAATGAGCGGACATATTATCGTATGGCGTACGTTTAAAAATATACAGCATACTGTAATAGTTAAAATATACATTATAATATACAATAAGCGAGGTAAAATACATAACTGTAGATAAGTATGTATATATAAAATTATTATTATATTAGTAATGAGTTATCTATACATTATATAGCAATAAGCAATAACGGTTAAGTATTATTTTACAGATTCGGAAGTCAAGTTAAAGTTAATAATTGTTGATAACATTTAAAAGTTTAGAACACGAACATAACTGACCTACCCATCGATAACTATATATAAGCAGGTAATGGCAATCGCATAATAACAATTTCGCTGATAAGTATATATTATATTACCCGATTACCGCCGATATACAGTTACAATAATTTTCGATAAGGTCCAAATTATATTAAATTTTATCAAACTAGCAATTTATAAAAGTATTTCTCTAATTTTGAGTTCACAGATTTGACGACGTAAAACCGAATAGAACACGCGGCATGCTATGAAATTCTGCTTTATCACAATAATAACGGCCGAAGAAAAAAGTGGATATAGTAAAAGTAAATGGTCGTAAGAAAAAAAAAATAAAAAAATACTTCCGATATAGGTATAGGATATATAATGATATTATACCGAATTTAAGTATAAATACTATCTACCGCAAAGTTACTACGAAGTCCCTCGAGATCTCGTACACAATACGTATAAGAAGGGGTAAAAGCCGTGACCGAAAAAAAAAAAAAACCAGAAGAAAAAGAAGGGTTTCGAACGGATACCTATTTATCCGTGCGTACAGAGCTAGTATAAACGAATGATATACGATATGAAAACGAATTAACCCCAGTCTGCGTCTAAGTATACGTATATACACAAAATGGACGTTAATTTTAATTTTTTTCTTTTTTATGTCCAAAGTCACATTTGTCGGCCGGTGGGAATCGTCGTCGTACCTGTACGGTGTATAAATATATGTATACAAACGTATACAACGACAAACACTCGAATGGTGGCAGTTCGTCATCGTAATATTATAATGATTATAATATTATATAAAAAGACGGAAACGTTCGAGTGCGTTTAATAACGAAAAAATAATATAAAATAATAGGGGGGAAAAGAAGGCGGCAAATAGAAAGAAACAATAACGACGACGACGACGACGACGACTTTATAATGCACACGAACGTAATAACTGAATGTCTAAATAATAGTAGTAGTAAAGAAGCGATAGTACTTATAGTACATAATATAGTACACTACAATAGTAGTAAAAAATAGTATAATAACTAATAGTAATTGTGTGTGTATTTTACTACTACTACTACTACATAAGGAGTACTCCCGGTTACCCTAGCCCATGTAATTATCTCCTCGACGTTTCCTATTGTTCTGCGCGGCCGCGTATCTTCCCCAACACAAACACATACACGCATTGCATTTAAGGAGCTTATAACCTTATCAAGGCCATTGGCGCGAGTCCGAAATTATTATTATTATTATTATAGTATACAGACAGTAACAAATAACAATACGATTCGCTGGATTTACACTAAAAGGGTTTTTAAATTCAATATTTTTTCGTTTCGACATTATCCTTCTATATATATATATATATATAATATTGTACCACCATATTCTCATATTATCATTTTTACGAACGTATACATTGTATATTATTAAAAAAAAAACGACATCTCGAAAACGCTCTCTCGAACAATCATTTCCAAGTACCATACGGTAGTGTAGAGCCCTTTCATTCTAAACCTATAAATTTATCAACGACATCATTTTGAAAATCACACTTTCGTACGTATAGAAACGATTATTATGCCTACCGCTTTACGGTCATATAATATACATACTGTAATAATACAATATACGGTTTTGTCGGTTTGTTTATTCGAAACTATATTGCGTACGTGCATTAAACGCACAATAATAATAATAATAATAATGATAATAATATCATCATGAAATCGACACTATACTATAATCACGAGAATACGACATCGGGAAACGATATTTTATATATTTAAACGCATATGTACGATCCAGTCTATTCTGTATAACGTCTATTATGATAATTAATAATGTTTAACCGATGAATTTTTTTTTACGTAAACAGCAATTTGTTATTGTTAATTCTCACCAGTACGAATACAGTATCTGCGCTAGTACATATTGTGTCGTCAAAACAACATACTGATTCATTTGACGTCTTATCCATTCACAAAAAAAAAAAAAAATTAATAAGTATTTTTTTAATTTATGTATAATTTATATATTATTTAAATTAATAATTATTTAAAAATGTTTTAAAATTTCATTTTACACACAAATACGAATAATTTAAACTTTATTAAAGTATAAATATAATCGATGATGGAAAATTTAATAATATTGTAGACAATAGTCGACAATAATTATCGTTATGATATGATGGACTCCGGTAAGTCTTCATGGTTCTACGACTCATCGTAACCATCGGTTGTTCCTCTCGTGTAATGAGTGCCAACCGATTTAATCTCTTTTACATAATACATTAAACATTGGATATCGGCTATAAAGAATTTCGAGAAAAATTCAATTGACATACATAAAAAAAACTATATACTAAACTAATTATTATTGCCTTTTTAAATTAATTTTATTTGAATACAATTTAATTTCAAGAACTTTTTCTATTAATCTAAAATTAAACTACGGATTTTGATCGGATCGAGTTACTAAATTTTTTATTTTTAACATATTGAGCATAGTACACGAATCGTGAAAAATACGCATGAAGTGCGTATTATTTAAATATAGGTAAGTACTGCTTTATATGATAAATATTGTCACGGTGTTTCAGAATCGCTTACCTGGTGAGAACTCAATGTTATTATACAACACGCGACAGGTACTTGCCGTCGTGCTGAACGACAAAATCATAAGGCAAGTGAAACGGTTAAGAAGTTAGAATGAAAGCGTTAAACTTTTATTTTAAATTTGATTCTTCTATACTATCTTAATATATTAAATTAACCAATAAAGAAAAATATACAAAATATTAAATGCAGTGACGAGCCGAAGATATATTTCCGGGAGGAGGGGAGTGTCTCCGAAATAAGAAAAAAAGATCATCAACCTTCTGTTTTTGCCGACTGAAATTCATTTTGCCGTCTACTTTCCAGGGGAAAGTAAAACCCCCCTATAGGGTCATCCCTGATTAAATGGTTTTATTATATTACATTATTATCTATTATATTATACAAAAATACTGTAAATACTGTAAATTCAATTGCAAAAATTCTCTCCCGGATGATTTCAAAATACCATATATCTACCTATTAACTTGTTGATTTTAAGCCAGCGATGCGCGGTGGCGTTTATCATTTTCGCAATGTATAATTTGATAAGAAAAAAAAAAAAAAAAAAAAAAAAACAAAAAAAACAAAAATACATCCAACAACAATACTTTAATACTTATAATAATAATACATAATTGGAGGGGGGAGGGCGTACATGTAACCACCCACCTACTATGCTATATTATACTCGTGTTACTCCTCCGCGCCAAGTCGTGTCTAGACGGTTTTCACCGGCGCGTTCTGCCCAAATCGCGTACTACTGCGTGTACTCACACATATAATATTATTATACATACAGTGTGCGTAATATATCCACGATGTGTCTGTATATACGTGGTACGTGTGATGTGTATACGCGTGTACGGACTTGTGCTAAATCGAATGCGACGATGTTTTTTTTCGGGTTAAAAGCAGGGCGTTTTTTTTTTTCGGGTGTGCGGACTTTTAGGCAAGCCAGTTTTAACATTTCACCGGGGCCATTTTTCACGTTCCAAATGCTACGTTAAAAAAACGTAAATAAGCAAAAAAAAAAAAAAAAAAAAAGTCATCGAACTTTTTTTTCCAACTATTACGAAAATTTATTGGGCGCAATTAGAGCATTATTGGCAGGCCAATTAAAAAACATTAGTGGTGGACACCCTGTCCAAATTACGTCCAATAGAAAGAAAAATGCAATACACACGCGGTCGTGCCCGGCGACGACAGTGCGGTTTTCCGTGCACTAGGGGAGTCGCGGGCGCTCGTCCGTCTGTTTTGTCTCCGTTGACCATGTTCTCGACAGATCGAAATCGACTCGTTGTCCAATGCACACGAGTGTTTACATTATGACCGCCGTCTATTATTATTATTATTCGGCTTTTTTTTTTTTTTCTTCTCGTTTCACAAGTGCTTTGCCCGCGGTCGTGCAGTTGTATAGATACACGCCGGGCGGAGATCGCTCGACCGAAATATATAATAATATGTATTTAATAACAATACTGTATTACACGCCTGCGCTTTTGTCGTTGACAATATTTATCGTGAGATAATTACCGTACGTGATAATCACACACACACCACACGTACACGAGCACCTATACACAAAATACAATATAATATTACGTACAGCGTTATATATTATATACTGCAGGACGACGACGTACCTATACGGGAAATTAAATGCTACGCGATTTTAACATCGATCGATAGAAAGTAGAGTTAGCGCGCGCAGATTTTCGCTCTTTTCGAAATTCTCGTTTTCTAGACAGAATATGCACGTAATAGATAATAATATATATATATAGGTATACGCTTGAAGTGGGTCAAACAGTTCGAACTTTGAAGTTTAAAAACTCGAACCGAACTCGATTATTGGGTTCAAACCCGAGTAACCATTCCGTGCCCGAACGATAATTCGATTTCCAACTTATATAGCAACTAAAAAATCCATTAACTGCACCTATAAAAACTCATCCCGGTTCAATATACAGTTCAACGTAAATTCCTCTTGAATTCTCCCTCAAAATTGCAGAGCGACAACCACACGATTTCTCCTCTATCTGACCGAAAAGTATATAAACCAACACAAGTTTCCTCTACAAACTCATTAATAGTTAATATGTCGATGCACTTGAATTGCTATCGGAGGTAAATTTTAGGGTTCCAGGTAAGATATATCTGATCTTTCACTCCTTATTCTTTGTTCCGTTTCACCACTCTAACCATGGCCGCAACCACACTATCCATCGGATAGCAACTGAGAACCCATTTCACTTTGAATTTTATTTCTCATATAACATTGATGTATTTATTATTTGTATTGTTTCCTTTATTATATAAGTATCTGTAACTTAGGCACACAGGCCTATTACGGGCCATATTATATGTAAAATAAAATAAAAGTCATTAAATTTTTTTGCATGTATATATACGTAAAGGTTCCAGTGGTTTTCAGAGCTGGTTGAAAGCAAACAATATTTACGAGAAAAAAAAGTAAATTTATAAAAAATTGGACAACAACTGCATTTAGAATCTTGTACGCCTATAGGTTCGAGTTCAAAGTTCGGGTTCGAGTTCTATTACTAATCTCAATAGTTCAGTTTAGGTTCTGTTCAATACCTAAATGTTCAGTTTGGCCTACTTATAATATATACGAGTAGGTACGTATAAAATATACTCGAATATCAGTGGCGTAATTGTGGCAAGGATAGATCAAGCTTTTCTACGTGGTTTTACTTTCCGAGTTGCCCAAAAAAGCTATATTGAGATTTTAGAATATGACGTTATTTATTTATATTTTGTAATACAAAAAATGCTCATAAAGTGTAAGTGTTCAAAAATCAACATTTAGATTAAAAATTGGACTAAATGTACGTATGTTTTAAATTTTATATTATGTTTAAAAGGAATTGCAAATACTACCAAAAAGTCCTGCATAAAAATATATTATAATTTATATTATAGGTATAGTAAAATTACTTCGATGAAACATAATTTACTGGATGCATTGAACATTTAAACAAATTGTACAACGTTAATATGCTATATCTTGCGCTAAGATAAGTGAACAGAGAAGAGTGTCTGACATACGCGTTGTATTATTCTTAATGCAATTTTGGTTTTTAATTTATTCGCAAAAGATAATGTACAAATTGCGACATAATATGAACTCAAGTCTTTCAATCTTATAGGGTTTCTTAAGATTTCAGTCTCCGTAAAATAATAACTCATTTTCAAGAATTAAATAAATAAAAAACAGACTACGAAGTTTGACGAAATAAAATTATTTATTAAATAGGTAACAATCTTTATTCTCCTTCTACATAAGTATTGAATGCAATTTGTTTTATTCGTTTCATTTTTGTAAATAATTGAAAAATTTATAACAAAGAAAGTTCGAAGCATATAACTTTGTGATTATAAAAACGTATGTAATTTGCATAATATATATATTGTTCTATAATTATTTAAATACTGTTTTGTTATAATATTCTTTATGTTTGTATACGCAAATGATTTAAAATGTAAAAATGTTGTCAAATCTGTCGGAAAAATCTCATAGGATAATATTTTTTACACCTTTTTGCATTACACCCACGTGGTATACGCAAATGGCCGTGAAATATTCAAACACAACTCGTCGCAAAGACCACGCAATCTCAGGCACGTCCAAGTCGTCGGCCATAGACTGTTGTAATAATAATACTATAAGTATAGGTACGATAATAAAAACGAATACAATTTCAAATTTAATAAATCTGCAAGTGGTATAGTTATAGAAAGCCGGACGAAATCCGAAATTTTGATCGATTCGTGAACAGATTCGACAATAGAGAGACCTTCCATATATACGCCTAATTATACTGCTCCCATTTCAAATATAATATTTATCGATATGTTATTTTTTTTCGGCACTCGATTTTACCTGAGTGCACCCGAAATCAACGACGACCGCACACGTCGTTGCCGGAAATATGACGGTCCCCAAAATATGCGGTATCGGGGAGGTTACTGAAAAAAATATAACCACATTATTGGTTAGGTTCAGCGCCACGTATAATAATATAATATATTACTATATGCTCCAAATATCTACCGATGCACGCGAGAGTGATCAACGGCTATGTACATATGACGAATAATTATGCACTTTTATTTATTGGAGAGATCACAGAAATTATCGACATTTATCAGTTGTTTTCCATGTTTAAATTTGTCATAGGTACTTATGGTTTTCTTGGCAGCACTACGATAGGTAGTGGTTCCCAACTTCCCAAGACGTCATCGGTCCAAAAAGAAAAAAAAAGTACTTATGGTTTAAAATAATATTAAAAAAACCAGATAATCTTTTTATCCAAATTTCTGTCTATTTCTTATACCTACGTATTCCTTAGAATATTTTAACGATCGTATTTAAGTTATTAAAAAATATCTATATATAAACAATTAGGTATTTAAACGTCTAGTAATATAGGTACTTATGATAATTTACTATGATTCACATTATTATTGAAACTCAGTGACCTAGTCAACTAACTTAAAAGCAAATCTAGTGAAAAGTGTTTTACCTTTATAGATAAGTAGTCCGATTACATAATATCAAAATATCGAATAGGTATGTATTAAGTTTAAGAACAAATATGATTCTATCGATATATTACTTGATCTATTAAAGTAGAAAATATTGTAATATGGAAATAAATATTAGGTAATGTTTCATATTACACGTTTGACATTAAATCGAAAACGATTGAATAACATTTTAATGAATTTAATAAAAAAAAAAAAATAAAACATACAAGTGAAGATAGACGTCATATTGAGAGTAAATTCTTAACATGTGTCAAATCGCAACACATATATATTATCAGCTCGTATGAACTATGATTATCAAATAAATAGATTATTATATTTTATAGGTAGGTGCCAACTTTTCGTTTCTATAATATTCGATAAAAACTACTGAATTTAGTACCTACCTACCTTATATTATATTGTGTTATGTTATCGTGTGAAAACAATTAGATATCTACATACAATATCTACTATGCCTATAAGGAATAATTTATTTCTCTAAGGGTGGAAAAGGGCTAAGCTTAAAATGGGCTTAAATAGTCCTAAGAGGAAAATTTTAGAGGATAAAAATAGAAAAAGGACGATTTTAAATTTATCGTAATTTTATATATTTTATGTTAACATTTTTAGCCATTTGTTATAATGAATTATTTTATTATAATACGTTTTATTATCAAATTATACATAATTACTAATTTAAAGAATTATTATTACATATATATATAATATTATTACATTTTATATATATATAGTAGTTATTGTATTTTACTTAAACTATGGCCAAATGCTTACATAGGTGTATACGTCGAATTAGTGTAGTCTATTGTCAACTGCTGTGCAGTATACTTTTTAAGACAAGGTTCGAAAATATGTCAACAATATATAATATATGTAATCAAAAATATACAATATAAATACCTAATGTATTCTATAATATTAAAAAAAAAAAATGTTGACCGATTTATATACATTATGTTATAATTTTTGATTTTTTGATAAAATTGTAAGTTCACGATTGTTTTACCCGAGGACAATTTATAATAAATAAATAAAATATCATTTTTTAATATAATTTTATATTCTGCAATAGAGTATAAAAACATTTAAATGAAATGTATAAATTTCGTGATGTATGAAGGATTTGTAAAAATAATTCGTTTTTACATGACATATTTTATTATAATATGTCGGTCTGCGATTAAACGGTTTACTCGATTTAAACCGTTTTACAGGAAATGTGATTGTAATATTGTTATAGTATTATATTTTTTGTCGTTAATAAACGTCTCAAAATGATTTAATAATATTTATTGTTAAACCATTGATAGAAAAATGTACTTTCACGTCGGTTATGCACCACAAAGTGGTATAATGTTCACTTTAAATTACATCATCCAAGCGGTGGAGACGGCGACGGCTGATGTGTCTCCGTTCTGTTTAAAAAAAATAACAACCACGTAAAAATAGCATAACTTTAAATTTATAAGTCGGTATATCACGGATTATCCAGAAAACAGTTTAATAATATAAGGGTGAAAAAAATTATTATAACGTACCTATTTTTTTTTCTTTTGGATCATTTATAAAAAAAATATATATTATTTAAATACCATTTTTTTAACATGATTATTATATTATAATTGGTAGGTATGTTTTACGTAGATTCTATTATTAAGTTAATATTGTTTTCGTAAAATAATGGGTGATTTTTAATTTTAACGTAGGTACGGGATTTTGATAAAATATTTGTATGTCGATATACTGCAGCAAACAATGACTAAAATACTAAATAGATTGTGCCAAACACTGTCCATTCGTGGTGTAATTTTACTGATTTCATCAAACTGTTGATAAAAGGTGATTCATATTTACGTGTCGTAAAAAAACTATTGAATTTTTGTGTAATTATAAGACGATCGTAAAAAAAAAAAAAAAAAACGGAACGCTGGAAATAAAAAATCAAAATCAAAAATACGTCTGTCTATGTACACACAAAATTATTTCTCATATTTTTAAAGTTTTAACTTTAAACCTTGTTATGTGTATATTATGGCTCACGATCGTTTGAATAACTTTTATGCCTACTATATAAAAGTTGCTGAAAATTTATTGTTTCGAATAAAATTACATCATATATGAGAAAAAAAAAAAAAAACGTAATGCAAAGAGATTTTGACGGGATGGTCGTGTCGGTGAAAGAATATGATGTTTTTTGGTCATCGGCCCCGCGTAACATAATATCGTGTCGCCGCCATCGTCGTTGCGGAAACGTCCAAAAATAGTCGTTAACGATTTTCTTTCGAATATTCTCCTCGTAGACGTATTATTATTATTATTATCGTTATATATAATATACATATATTATATACTAAAATCGTACTCAAAAGTCTCAGCCGTAATATCCAATTAGAGTGATCATATATATATAATATACAGCTGTATGGCATTTTGATATTCGATCGGATCCGTGTCCGATCGAATTCGTATACCGTTTTGTCTAAAAATACGGACGATCGGAACGTTCGAATTTCGATCTGGAGCATAATATTATACAATATATGCTTTATACCTGTACCACCAGAACATATACGCGTATAATATACACGTGGTATAATATATCGTTACAGCACAGTATACTCATCTGGTGTATAAAGTGGACACTAGTCGTATATTAAGAGATTTCATAGTCGGAAAACCTACTGACTCATATATTAATACAGTACGTACAGAAACGGAGAGACAGAGAGAGAGAGAAACGGCCCGTCGCCGTCGCCGTAAAGCCGTCCGAAAATAGACGATTTGGCCGCGTTCCACGCGGGTATACGCGTTCCGCACAGGCCGCGACGGTAAAAAAAAAAAAATAAATAAAAATGGAAAAAAAAAATAGCGGATTATATACGTTATATACGCATTACGTTTAACCGGTGTACCGTTGTGGACTACGGTGGACTATACGTATCGTAGGTAATTTGTATGAGGTACTCACTGCAATTCCTGCACAGAACCTTGCGCACGGCGTCCACGTTTTTGGGGGTCCGGAGCACTGGTTCGCCGAGCACGGACAGGTTGTGCGGCCCGACGCCGGCCACGAACACCAGGTACTTGGCACCCCGTTTGATGTTCGCCTCGACGGTCTGGCCGCCGGCGGCCGGCGCGAACCGCTGCACGCATTGCGCGTCGGTCCTGCGTGGCGGCCTCCGCCGCCGATCCCGTCCTGCACCGTTGTCGCCTACACTGCCTCCTCTTCCTCCTCCGACGCCACCGACGCCACCTCCACCGCCGCTACGTTTCTCGCGAAAGTACAACCGTACCGGGCTGCCGGCACGCAGTCCGTCGTACGTGACGGCCTGCATGGCGTCCTTGTGGACGCGCTGGACGACAAACGTCACGCCGTACGTGCCGGCCCCCGGCCGGACCGGTCCCTTGGACCGGACCTTGCCCTCGAACACCACGTCGGACGCGTACGCCCGGGCCGACACGTCATTGGTTTCGTCGCCCAGATGGGCGCACGGTGCCATCCGACCGGCGGCCGCCACCGCAGCGGCCATGACCGCTCCGCTTCCGCCACCGCGGCCGAACGTTGTGGAGGTGGCCACCGCGGACAGCGCTTGAGAGCCGCCGCCTACGATCGCGGCTAGCACGAACAACGTCGTCCACGCGGCCAGCACCGCCGTAACTTTCGCCGCCCCCGCCGATGACGACACCGTCCGCCGATACGCGCTGCAAACTGCACCTGCTGCACCGTCACCACCATTCGACATGTCGCGCGAGTCACCACCGGCCGATTTGGTACGGATTACGATCGTGATACGGGTCCGTCATCGCAGTAGTACAGTAACCGATAGGGTATATTGATTAATATTTGTGGTAGTACAGATAGTGATGGTTGTCTGTGGGGTTAATATATCGGATAACGGTTTTGGTGAAAAAAAAAAAAACCAATAATAATAGTAATAAACACGGGGCACAAAAAACCAAAATTCAACACGAAAAGTACACGCGACAGTAATACATTATTGCGAGACGTTCGGTATGGTAATTAGGTAGTGTCCATCGTGATCGAACGTATCGAACGATGCAATAATAGTAATAGTATTTAGACTGTGTCCGACGTGTTTTCGGCTATTCGGCCAACGTCCGGCACACTAAAGGTACGCGGTCAAAAATGTACAAAAACCAAAAAAAAAATATATATATATATATTACGTACGAGAGGGACGGCGCGCTAAGCCCCCGTGTATATTCGTTATAATAGCCCGGTGTGTCGTATATATAAGAATGTAAGGATATTATAATAAATACACACTGCTGCCCGTAAAATAATAATAATATAATAGAATTTGTAAAAAAAAAAAAAAAAACGAAAAACGAACGGGAATCACACTCGTTCACTGGCACACGTGATGAGGACGACGACAGCGGTAAACGATATTATTACGATTCGCGACGGGGCACATCGCATATTATACGCGCGCACGTGGGGTAAGTCGGCCGAGCACCGGTGCACTCTTACGCCCCGATTACGAATAGCACACTGCGAGAGGTTGCGCGCCGCCGATGCCGCCGCCGCCTGCCGTCGACGCTGCTGCCGCCGGCACCGGCGCGTTCATTGGTCAGTGCCATCTGACGGACGACCGCCGGGACGTTTACGTTTATTAATTTATTTGTATTATATATACGTACGTATTATTAATTTATAATAATAATATTATTATTATTATGTACTCGTGTACGTACTGTGTGTGTGTGTGTGTGTATACCAGACGAATCAATTAAATATAGGTACGTCCATGTCGTTATCACGTATATACCGTACGAGTATTAATAGTTGTAGTAAACGTATAATAATAATAATAATAATAATAATAATAATTGTAAGTAAGTAATAATAACTTATAGTCTGCACTTTGTAACCACTACCATGTTATATAGTACATATACTATATTATATTATAATAAGTATACACTAGTAACGGTTAAACCGGCGTTGAACGAATAACGTTCGTCAAACGATTTCTCAAATCGATTAATTGTATTCCTTTTGACACAGAGGCGTATTTAAGTTTAGGTGATGGGGGGGAGGGTGCTGATGATGGTGGTGGTGGACGATAAGCGTTTATCTGATATCCAGGGTAGGATTGGCGAAAATTTTCCGTATACGCGGAATATAAACTGGAAATGAAATATTAACTGGGACTATGGATGTCAGGGACATAGAGAAGTGATTTTTTTTTTTTTGGGGGGGGGGCAGTATCTTAATTTCGCCGATTGATTATTATTGAACTTTTTGTATGAGCACAAAAAAAATAAAAAAAATCATAAAACTTATATTTTGTTTTATTTTGAACTTTACACACGAATAGTCGACTGATAGAACGATTTGGCCGACTGAAGGAACTTTGGAGGGGGGGGCGGGAAAATTTCCCCCTGCACACCCAAGTTACGCCCCTGCTGGATGCTAAAGGTTTACACCCCAAAAAAATGATTTGTCGCTAAATACCGCTACAAAAGACATGGATCGTCTAAGATCGCTTTGTATTTTTGTAAAAATTCCCAACTTTAAACTCAAAATGTAAGATCCAAAATTGATAGAGACAATTTAAATATGTAAGTTAGGGAGGAAAGGTACCTAAATAATAATAAGCGTAATGATGACTTGCGGTCGAAACTAGTTGTTACTAGTTTCTAAATACACTAAGCACATTTTCTTTTGTATGTCATTATATATATATATATATTGTTTTATTTTGTATGATATATATATTATTTTCATTTTCAATTATAAGTATTATTGTGGATTTTCTAGCAAACAAATACCTGTCGCCGTTTAAAGAAAATATGTACGTAATAGAATTTAAATATACAAAAAGTAGCAACAGTTACAAAATTCAGAGAAATATAATTATCGTGATTACTTAATTGCGTATACGAATTCAAATTTTTCATTTCGAAGATAATTTTAAATCTAATTTTGAAAAAATTGCAAGCCATTTAAAAAAAAAAGGATATAATTATTAATATATTGGAGTCTGTAATTGTAAGTAAATAGTAAAATCGGGAATAAGGAATATTAGGAATATTAACGATAATAGGAGCATTATTTAATATTGAATGTTTAAAAAAAAAACCAATGGAAATTTCAACTTACATTTCGTTTAAAATCACGTAATGCACAAACATTTAAACTGGTACTTAGAGATAAAAAACAATCCGATAGTTTAGAATTTTTTAAGATTTTATCTATTGTTATTATTGTTAATTTTTAAATGTGAGCAAGACTCCTGGGATCTGGGTAACTATAGAACTATAGCTAAACTAAAATATAATATTCATAACTCATGAGGTTTTGGTAACTTAGTAATATGCATATTATAAACAAGTAGTCATTATCAAAAGCAATAAATTGATTTTGCTGATAAATTTAATAATATTTAAAATATATATATATATAGCGTATAGGTATACAGAATAAGTTTATTTAACCTATTTTGTGATTTATAATATCAATCAATGATAACATAGCCTATCTTAATAGATTTCCTAATCAGTAAAATAAAATAATTAATTTTTGTATTGTGGATCATTGAAAAGCAATTACCTACCTATAGGCTATAATATAGATAATATATTTATGGCCACGGCCCTCACATGCACAGGACCACCGGGAAATTTTCAGGTATCCCGGTGGACCAATCCGCCCCTGCCTATATCGGATAGTACACAAATTTTCGGGAGTATCCGAATTGGTTCTCGCGTTTGAAAACTGGTCTAATTTGACTACCATATGGGGGGGGGGGGCTAAGCATCGAAAATCTTGTTTGCTATAATTTGTTTATAATTAATTTTGGTCGTATTATTTAAAGAAATCACGTATAATCAATATCGTGTGATAAACGATTTTTAAAATCATCGTCTCCGAAACATTTTTACTCATTTACCTTAATATTATCATTGATTTATAAATGATAGAAACTATGCTCATTGCTCAATGATATTACGCATAGGATAATATAGTATTAAGCCCGGTTGAAATGTACTAGGTTATTGCAAATAGCCTCTGTTGTTATCATAAAAATAAAATGACAGCCTAAGGGTAAAGTTTCTTATCATTACCACAGAATAGCTATCAATTATATATAAAATCAATTTAAATAAATATAATATACAGTTTCAATGAACAAAATATTCGATTTATTCGTTGAATATAAAATTAATAAAGTTATTTTACAATTATTCGTAATTTATACTTTATATTACATATATTACTTTATATTTTATCAGCCAATCAAAACATCGCCCCTTTACGCTGCCATTTTAATTTCTTCAAGTGATAATACTATAGAGTGGGAGTAAAACTGCAATAACCTAGTATATTTCAACCATGGTATTAATCATGTATAAATGGAAAGGGAGATAAAAAACTTGAACAATAAAAAAAATGTCAGTAGGCACTGCACCTACATTTTGTTAAAATTCCAGAAATTTATTTTACTTATGTATGTGCGTATAATAAAAATGAATTCAAAATGGAACCAATTTGGACACTGCGATTTAGAACCGGTGTAACGAGGTTGTACCCTCCTAGTAAATTTATACCGGCAGGTAAAAGTCGTCTAGTATGTAATTATCCATTATTTATTTATAATATTACCTAGGAAAATGAAAAAATACTAATTATAAATAATATTATAATAATATGATATTAAGCATTAACGCTAAATAAAACTGTAAAATATATAGGTATTAACTAATATATAAATATATTATATACTATAATACTCGTATTATACGACCTTGTTACCATTTAGTTTCTAACCTCTTTGAAATTAAATAATGACAATATAGTATTTTATCAAAAGCTGTGTAATTTTTTCCCGCTTTTTTGATGTATAAATCGCAAAATCGATTTTTTTTGAGATACGACGTATTGCTCGCCCAACGAAGAATATATTATATATATATATATATATATTTATTATTATATTATATTTTTAAAACTGAATGTGTTCAAACTCAGTGGACTTCTTCGGTCAGATATTTAAAATAACAATTCACTACAAATCCTAAATATTTTTAACATTATAGGGAAGTCTGAAGGGGAGGGTGTACTTTTGGAATTGTCATAACATAGTTAGTTTTAGTCGTAGAGCCTCGGGATAAAATTGATAGGAAAAGGTACATCGGTGTATTAACATACTAAATTCCCCCCCCCCACACTTAGATTTTTTTGGTTTTTCTATAACTTATTAATGATTGGAACACCGTATAAACAGGATACAATTTGGTTCAAGTTTCTTTATGAGGTATGCCCGGAAAGTTCTTCCAAAAATCCCTTCCTAGTGATTTTTTTCTGAAAATCCCTTTCTGCTTATAGGATTGAATCTTAATTTGATAATTTCCAGAAAATACTTAATTATATAACTGTTATGTACACGTTTATTAAATAAATTTAATTAAAATACGGTAGATCCGTTCCTTATACCTGCATAGGGAATCTTATCAAATTAAGATTCAATCGTATAAGCAGAAAATAATGTTAAAAAAAGAATCCCTTGAAAGGTATTTTTGGGGTTACTTACCGGGCATACTGCTTAAAGGACCCTGAACCAAATTTTATCCCGTTTATACAGTGTTTCAATCATTAATAACAAAGTAGTTATAGCAAAATCAAAAAAACGAAGTGGGGGGGGGGGAATTTAGTATGTTATATACCATACCGATTTACCCTCTACCCATCAATAGTATCCCGAGGGCTCTACGACTAAAACTAAATGTGTTATGAAAATTCCAAAAGTACATCCTCCCCTTCTGACTTCCCTATAATGTTAAAAATATTTAGAATTGGTAGTGAATTATTATTTTAAATATCCGACGGAGGAAGTACACATAGTTTGAACACATTCGGTTTTATAAATATAATATAATACCTATATATACATATCTATATATGTATACCTATATATATATTATATTTATATAGTTATGTTATATCATATATTTATAGGTATATTAGTTAATGCCTATATATTTTACAGTTATATTTAGTTATGCTTGACATCATATTATTATAATATTATTTATAATTAGTATTTTTCATTTTCCTAAGTAAGATTATAAATAAATAATACATAAATATATTCTGGATGATTTTTACCTACCGGTATAAATTTACTAAGGGGGTATACATTTGATGCGTATAAATTTCCCGCTACACCGGGAACCAATTTGGTATCAGCCAAATTTTCAAATCGAATAACTGCAAGTAATAACTATCTATATAATATATAATATATAATAATAATAATATAATATATAATATGTACCTATATATATATATATATATATATATACGTATCAGTGGTGTATTAAAAATTTTGTGAAGAGGAGAGATTACACATAAAATATTCTGATTTTCGTATTACGCATTTAATCCATTTTTTTTTTTTTTTTTTAATGACCTTTTAATTTTTCTAAGTAACATTACAAGTATAAAATATAGAAATGTAGAAATGGCTAATTTTATTAACACACTTGCTAATTTTGTGCTACACAGAATTTTAGGAACTGGGGGAAATATTAAAAATGTGTAGACCAAAAAAATGTGAAAAATTTTTTAAAATAAAAGTCAATTTTTAATTTAGAATATTTATTGTGATTCTCTGTTTTCTTTGGAAGTTTATCAATTATATCATCAGTTTTTATTTGTATAGTGTTCTATGACTTCTACTGACAAAATTGTCAGTCTATCCAATAAGTTAAAAGTAAATAACTACTAGGTAGTAATTAGATATTAATTAATTTAGGTACCTACTAATCTAATATCCTTTTTTAGTGCTACTGCAATCACTATTGACTCGTTTTAAATAAGAAAATGTACGTTCAGGTGTTGAAGTAAACATGGGTAATATACCTAGTATTTTTTATTAAGAGATACATCTGTATAATAGGGTATATTTCCTTACAACACTTAAAAAAAAAAAAAAAGTTTAAGGAAGGAGATATATCTCCTTAATGTCCCCTCTAAATACGCCACTATAGGTTTACTCATATATACTGAAAGACATATGGCGGTACTGGAAGTATGAAAATCTTCAAAGGACTATACAATAGTAAAATATACCTTCGAGTATCGCTTTAATCTCGCCCATAAAATCGAAATACGCTACTGTTTTAATGGATTCCATAATTATTATTCCTTTTTTGTAAAAATACGAAATCCTTTTTACTATAATATAATACGAATTCCTATATTATACTCACGTGCGGTTGTGCACATTGAAGAAATAAAAGTGACATGCTGAATTAATGGTGTACGCAGTGTCAGACTGGCATCAAAAAACGTATCCCAAAAAACTAAATTTAAAATATACCCTTAGACTTAGATTATTTACCTATAATTTTTACAACGATTGATAATACTGCAGTGTATAATTGTGTTTAATATTTTGTAAAAGTATGAGATCTTGAACTCAAAATTTTAGGTAAAAAATGAATATACAATTTAAAGATAGATTCAATTTGGAGATTTAATAATAATGGTAATAAAGCTACGAAAATAATTTAGTATCGTAGTTTTTTTTTAAGTTTTTTAAAATTAAATACCGAATTTTGTTGTTGGTTTCAATTTAAATTTGGGAAAAATATAAGTGGAGATATATATGATAAAATTTAGAATATTATGCATTTTAATGATAGAGTAACATAATACGATTTTGAACGTGAAAAAAATGTGTAAACTTGATCCAAGTGATATAAAAGAAGAATAATTATGCGTAGATTTATTTAGAATCTTAATGCCCCTTTTGACGGAAAAATTTAATACCTACCTACTTTTATACAGATTAAAAAAAAATCGACCATTTAGATATTTTGACCGTGGTTGCATAAAAATATGCTACATATGAATTCCAAGGCTTATATATACTTGAAAATTAAGCTCAAAAATTAAAATCAATTTTAAAATAAGTCGAATTTAGAGGATCGTGTAGTTGAGATAAATAGTTGCAAGATACGGTATATTACCTATGCATTTTATCAACAATATAAAATTAAATGTAAACAAAAATAATTTTATAGTACGTATTAGATGTACCTAGGGGAAGATTAATTGTAGTATAAAAAATAATTTTCTTTACCAATGAACGATTTAAAAATGATTGATAACTAAAAATTTAAAGTTTGTTAAAAAATTACAAAGTATGTGGTGCTGCGTAGAGTGCTGTAGATATAATTTTAGATTCAGTTAATAATATTAATAGTACATATTTATAGACTATATTATAGTAGTAATTACTATAGTATAGTAAGTTATTGCATACAAATTATTGATATTATATTATGCTATAATACCGTTGAATGTCGGCCGTCATAATTCAGTTTATATTACACCTAAATATTATATATTATATGTAACTTGTCATCGTCTACTATTAAAATACACACTTGATATGAATGAATTAAATTTTGTATAATGACGTCGTAATTTTATCTTCTTATAATATTTTCAAAATAATTACTAACAAACGTGTAAAAAATTAACAAAACCCGATAATTTATTCATTCACGTTTTTCTTGTAATGAATAAAGACATCCAATTCATTTTTATCAACTGAACAATGTATAATATTGTGAATACATTATTCATGTTTATTTTATAATATCATGTAAAAAAAGATGTTGTTTCTTAAAAATATTTTCAATTTAATTATGTTTGTATATACAATAGTATTATAATATTATAAAATATGATTGGCCATAATTATAATGGATTAAATAAACAATGGGTACCAATACAAAATCGGTTTACAAATTTCAAAAAGATGACTGATATAAAAAAAGACTTTGGCTGGACCCAAAGTCATCAACAACAAACTTACAAATTTTCAAAAAACAAATAACAAATATTACTTATACAATTTAAGGTCTCTTATAATCTGTTATAGAAGTCTATTTGGACGATATATATTTATGGAGGGGGCAATTCGGCACACATAATGATATCTTGTAGGTCATATATACCAATACTTGTTTTTTGAGCAAATTTCTTCTTATAATAATATACGGTTATTAGGTTTTATTAATATTTGTAATATTATATTATAATAATCAATAAAAATATTAAGCTGAAAACTAATCAAACTAACACTGATATAAATAATTGGTACCTATCTACTAATATCATGGAAAAATGTGAATTATAATGAAATAAAATAATATTAATCGTCGTTTAACTACCTAATGTAAAAATTGTTTATAAACTTTTAATAATGGTATGGACAATTGAATAAAAATAAAAATAAAAATAAAAAAAACATTTACTGTGATCCTTATAATAATTTCTCAAAGTAGATAGATACTCGAGTTGAATTGTTCGAATGCGAACCGACCAAGTTAAGAGAGTCTGTGCAGTGGGTTTAGTTCGTAATTCGTTGTCTCAATGCAAACATTTTTCAAGTGCAATACTATAGCCATTGGTTGTAACTTATAGTGTGTTTATTGTAAAGTGCGATTTATTGGATTAAACCGTTCGAATGCAATTGTCCGTGTATAATATGATATTTATGATTCTCGCGTGGTTTATCGATACTTAAAACTACTATTATACTATTGATTGTTTTCTTATCCACGGACGAACATATATTATAATAATATCATGGTACGTACGTGCGACCGTTCATAGCAGTATATAATATTATAGTTTTGCGATTTGATTAAAACGAAAGTTTCAATCGGAGTAGAAAAAAAAAAAAGGTTTTCATTGAATAAAGATCATTACGCGCATATTATGTAATTAATATCAGCTATATACCTATATAATCGAACGTACTGAACAATTCCAATAAAAAAAAAAAAAAAAAAAAAACAATTAATATGCACTTAGACTGGATTACGTAAACGTTCAATAGCGACTTATGGACTATTTACAGACCGTTAACGCACTATCATAACGGTCCGTTAAATAAAATGCGGTGTTGCATAAACACCATATTATAGTGTTAATAGCCTGTTAAATTATAGATTACAGGTACGAATTTAGTTCGATAACATTTACAGATCAATAAGGAATAAAGTTATTATCAATGTGATTATTGTAGTCCTTCTCAATTCAAAATTATACAGAACTTACCGAATAAATAGACTACAGGGTTGGTCATAAATTAACAGGCAGATTTCTATCCAACCCAGCAATAATATATACAAATACCTAATTAGCAAACACCGCAATAGATATAAAATGTGGTTTTTGGATTGTTAAAGATGCCTATATGATATTACGCGTCGGATTGAAAATGAATATATATAGCAGTCTCGACTGTTGGAAACTAGTATATAAAATATTATGATTCATGTCCGGATGTTTATGACCTAGAAAAAAAATTTTAAATTGTCAAAAAGAAATCTGTGTACCAAGCGCAAAATTATTTTTAACAAATTAGAATAAAAATTATATTAAACAATCGATTAGTAAAACAACAAAATTAAAATATTATTAATAATATAGTAATGAAAATAAAAATACCATTCAAAGAATTATAATTTATGGTATTACTGTTTTTTTTTTTATATTATTTTTATTATGACACATAAATGTGAACCGAATATTATTAAATGGGCCTGGGAACGATGGGTCATCCATCATATATTTAATTATAAACGAAATCAGTGCCTTAAAAATTATAAGTTATCCTTGAAGTTATCAAAGGTTTTTCAAAGAAAGTGTCGTTAATGAATTTTCTTTTACTTAATAGTACAATAAAATATGAATAAAAATAGGTTTGTAAGTCAAAATTTTTAAAAAATATTTTAATAAAGTATATAATGTGTGGCCATCCTGATATTATTTTTTGGTTTCTACTAAAATGTAGTATTTATAATAATTATAGCACAATTAAAATGTATGCAGCCTATCTTAAAAATATACGACATAAACATTTTATATAGGTACCTAATGTTTTTTCATTAATTACATATTTGGAAAGTTTTAATTGGAAAATAATTAGAAGGGGTCGTAAAAGTTTATATAATACAACTGCGTTCCCGAATAAAAATATCTTATTAAATTTTGGGCGCTATGCCCTATATCATTTCTATAAGCCACCCAATATTACATAAAAAAAAATTAAATAAACATCAATTTTTATTTAATAGGAAAAAAACTTGAAATACAATTTAAGGGAATTTGAATACAAACTAACTACCAATTAAAATACTTAAGTTTACTTAGATTTTTAAAAAAAAAATCTTATATAATATATTTTAATATTGGATATAAAATTAGAAAAGTTTATATTAGAATAATGTTCTTTTTCTAGTTTTTTCATAGTAAATTCGTTCTAAATAGTATTTTTCAGAGGTCATTTTTCGATTCCCCCCCCCCATAGTTTACTTAAACGTAAAACACCTACCTTTTATAACACACAATTTTTATAAATTGAAAATTTGATGATGATGCCATGGTTTCTATATGTAACTAAAATAATATATTTATTAAAAATAAAAATATTTAATAAATTTAATCAAACAGTAATATAGTTTTATACGTATATTACAGCGAGCTCCACTTTTAAATACCCATTGAACAAATTTATTACGACGATTATTGTGATTGGAGTTTTAGCCAAACACATACCAAACTAAATGGTTAAAATTCTTACACGATACTTTATTGGGTCTTGTGGACAAGTAAACGTTTTATAAACAATATATTTTACCCTTGCAAACACGTTCTTTTTAGGAAATTCTGCATAAGTATATTTTCTGTCAATGGCGGGCGTGACATGTCTTTTTATGAGTATCTATAGTCAATGATTATTATGTGTGTAATCCACATATTATGTATTATAATATTATGAGTATGAGTATATGTAATAAGTTAAGCATACAGCTACGAAATACTCAATATCTTCATCTGAGTGCAGATTTTGGAAGTTCAAAAAGTAGAACATTGGAAAAAATAAAACAAAGCCACTGATGAAAGTCTAATTTTGAATTTTATACGAGGAGAAATGTACCCCGCATTCAAAAGTTAAAAATATTTTAATTCATCAACAACTTTACAATGCGTTGATTGGATTACAATTTTCATATTTAAATAATCATTTAATAATTTACAATTAAAAAATGACGAATTTTTAATTAGTTTTAATTTATTTTACTCGTAAAAAATTAGGCACTGAAATAGAAAAAGTACTCCAATCGTTGCGAATTTCACTATTATTATTAATGATTTCAAAACTGTTTTAAAAATATTAATTTAAATTTAAAAACGTCTAACCAAATTTTTGTCAGACAATTGAAAATTTGAATCAAAATGACCGAAAATATTGGTATGTCATAAAAATATTGACGAAAGACCTTTTTTGCTTATTTATGTTTTTTAGAAAGTATTTCGAAGTTCGGTTCGGGTTCAGATTCGATACATCTATATATGTATTTATTTATTATTATTTTTTTTTTGGTATAAAATTATTACGATATTCACTTTTTTTATTATTGTCGTAAATTATAATTTTAAAAATATGGCCACCCCACCTTAAAATGATTGGAAATAGTGCGGTGATTGTATCACACACGTATCATAGCAATTTAGACGTTTTCTATAACCAACGTACCGGTCGATCTATAGTGATGCGATAAGGATTCTAAAAACTGATTTGAATTCATCGTAAAGTCTACTTTAGATCAAATCTTCCATATTTTTTATTTTATCTATTTAAGTCCCATTAAAATGAAGCAAAAAAATATTTGGACATATTGAATTTTTAAGAAAAAAATTTAAAAAGTGGGAGAGTCGTTAGTAAAATAATACTACACGACGAATTCGGATTAGTTTTTAACATCAGATCGATCCATCCAAACAGAAAACGTCTAAATATTGGTATGTTACACGTGTGATAGAGATAAACAAAAAAAAAAAAAACAAAAAAAAAAAAAAAATCAGCATTTCCAATCTACTTACTCGTAAAATATAAATATTTTAATCATACAGGTATTTCATTTTTTTTAGGACGGATCTATAGAATATCGAAGATATTTATATCAATAAAATGATACCTATATATAAAATAAGAACACGGGTATATCCAGTGGTGTATTTTCAACTCTTTTTTTTTTCTTGGGGGGGGGGAGGGTTGTAATCAAACTCATACATATAAATTGACACCAAGTTTCACCACTATACTTTGGAGAAATAAAGCAAGCAATGTTTTTCAGTCGTGTATTCATTATTATCTAAATTAATTTTATTGGTGCGATAATATTGTGTTACCCGTTAAGGGGCCGCAATACCTACGATTTTAAGGGGTTCTGTATAGGCAATTTTTAAGAAATATTATGAAGAATAAAAATCTAACAATTTAGAAACATTTAAGTATATTTTAAAAATAATCTAAAAATAGCCCCGTACCCGTATCACTTTTTATTGTTGTGTAATCGCGGAATTCCCACCTAAAAGACCAATAAGCGTGATAAAATTGTGAAAGTTTGGAAAGTTGGATTTACAATTTGTAAATAGATTTGAATGTGTCAACTTCTCTTCTAAGGATCGATTGAAGCATTTTTCTTTATTATTACCGATTAAAATATAATAATATTATTATATTATTTTAATTATTATATTAAATATAATTAAAAATCAAATTTGCTGTTGTCTGTTTTAGTTTTGGCAAGCCGTCTATTGTACTATTATTATGAATAAATGAAAATTTCTAGCAGTAATAATATACTAACGAGTTGGTTGCCAAAAGAGCCTTCAGGTAGGAAAAACCTATTATATTTATTATTTGAGAAAAAAGTTATCTGTTGTATCAGAGAAATAGTCATTGCAAGAGAAAAAATAGTATAAAATTTTGCTATAATGAAAAAAAGAAAAATAGACCTAATAATGAAAAACTAAAATTATATTGCTTATTAAAATGCATTTGTTAATTTACAAAAGTCGTGTACATTTTATATTTGTATTACATATTAGTTTAGGTACAAAAAAGTTTATATATATATACATTTTTGGGTCTAGAATATTTCTAAAAAATTATCACCCCCCCCCCCCCCAACCCTAAAACTATGATTAAGATACGTGCCTATGTGCTTGCCTTTGACAGAAAATGTTATAAATACAGTGTATCCACTCATAGATAAAATTGATTTGTTTAAATCATATTATTTTACAATACTTATGATTATTATTATCAATACCGTCAAAACGTATGAACACGTTTACTAATATCACTCATTGAATCTTGACAAATTATTCTATTATAACAATTTAAAATAATCAAAAAAAAAAAAGTCTGGAGGGGAGGGGAAGTGGAAATCCTGTGCACCCCCTCCACGGTAAATAAGCCATCGGGCAGTGGCGTAGCTAGAATTTAAGCAAGGGGGGGGCAATAAATACCATAATTAAAATAACATTTTTGTTTTTTATTATATTTAAATAAGTAATATTAGCATTAATAAAATATTCACTAATTACTAGAATGCTTAATGCTTAGGTAACATAATAATTAATAACTAATAAATTATAGTAAATAAATAATATGTAATAAATATAATGTTAATGTTTAAATAAAAAACTGAAAAATAAACTTTTTAACTAGGTAAAATATATTTTATTTATTGTGTCCAATCTAACATTTGCATTCTTCTGGGAGATCTTTTAGAAAATTCCAACAAAATATCTTTCTGTATATTGTTATAGTTTAACTCATCTTCATTTATGTTAGCTAACGCCAAGCTTAACTCTTATGCTATTTTAGATTTATACTTAAATAGATATTAATTTGATAATTTATACACATTTAATAGTTCAATAAATCAGAACTTGAATATTAGAATTTGATTTAAATATTAAAACGGTTATCTATGACTATGTATACACATAGATAATACAATATCTTTCGCTCATCACATATTATCGTGGTTAACCTAATAAAACTTGGTTATTGAATTCAACAAACACAAGTTTTGGTTATTGATAAGATAATAAAAAACATAATTAGGTTTATCGTGAAAACATGCGTTAAGTACGTTAATAGGTAATAAATAAGACTATACTATAATATTATAAAGCTACTATTGTTAAAATTAGATCATGTAAAATTGCTATAAAAAAAAAAAGGCCCATGGGAGGGTCCATGGCCCTTCTGCCCCCCCCTGGCTACGCAACTGCCATCGGGTATATATCTATATAGAAATATGGGAAATATTCGGCGCAAATTGGGTCAAGTATCTGTTATTTATTTTTATTTTTTGAATAAAAGTTAAAACTGGAGTTTTCCATACCTATACCTGTGCGCACTGCTTATAGATAACATGACCTGTATATTATATCATATCATAACATCGTAATATCATAACGAATTCATGTCGGACATTACCATAATATTACGCGTCTACGCGCACGGGATATAGGGAAATACGCGGCGAATCATTATAATTTCCGGTACCTACTATGTTCAAATGCCATTAGGACTTATCACGAATGTATGAAATTTATAATTTGTTGGCAGACACGGTCTACAAGTATTCAAGATATATAAGTATATATCGTATGTATTTCTCTCGTTTCCGGCAAATTCTCCTGTAAAAATCGTCATTAATCTAGAGACCCGATTTGGGGGTGCCTACTCGGATAAATACTATAATATACACTATAAATTCTAAACTATTCTCTATAGAAGAAATTTTTATTTTTATTTTATTCAGTTCTCGAAATTTCAATATATAAATAGGTATACGGATTCCTTTAAATTATTTAATATAAACGTATTAATTTCGTTGTCTACGTTTCATACAATGTGTACGTCTAAAAACGTTTTTTTTTCTCTATTATTAGAACATTCATTCGAATTTCATATTTTATCGAGAAATACCGTGTTTTACACGACTTGAGTGTTGATATTGGTATATATATATATATATATACAGTATAGATACAGTCAGTTAATATAATAATACAATATACAGTAAATTAGAACATGACTCATATTGACATGCTGAATACGAAATTAAAACGATGACTTATCGAAAAAGTAAATAAAACTTTTCAAAGACGGAAAACAGTAAAACACATTAATAATAATAATAATATAATATTATAATATATCTTTGGTAATGTATGTTTGCTGATCGTGTATATGTGTACGACGTAATAATACTGATTCGCACAAATGCACAACCATAATAATCGATATATTCGTTAATAGTCATGACTCCTGTCGATATTAGATTAGAACTGATTTATTCTAATCTAATTCGTATTGAATATACAGAGATGTGACCATTATCGTATCCAAGGGCGTCCATCTAAGGAAACTCAGGGGGGGGGGCGAAATTAACGTCATAAACCAAAAACCATATATAAGATATTTTATTTTATAAATTTACATTATATTATTTTTACAATATTACA